>WBMV01004262.1:530880-590645 GCA_013396655.1 Campylorhamphus procurvoides | reverse complement strand
AAAAAAAAGACTGAAAAGACTGAAGATATGTTTTAATGTTTTAGAGGTAATTGCTTCACCTAGAGTGCATTCTGATCATGTTATTTAGTGATGTACATGCCTCAAAGACAAGGCTTGTGGTAAATGTCATTGATGACTTTGACAAACAGAAGACCTGTGGTTAAAACTCACAGGAACAACCCAAAGAATGTTGTTCTTACATGTCACATCTTTGAAAGCATCAGTTTGAAATAACAATTTACATGTAAAGTTAATATGCTCTTCTATGTAATTTCAGAATTTCTGTGTAGATACCACGAAGAAATTGTTTTCAAGTCAAGCTGCCAATGTTTCGGAATTGCAAGTTAGTTGTCAAAATGATTTGGTGCATCTTGAGAATAAGGAGGACACAACTGGGAAAGCTACACTAGTAGAAACCACTGTGACTAAAGGTTAGTTAAGCTTTATGGTTTGAGCTATTAATATAACAAAGCTTAACCCCAGCCCTGATGAAAAATTGACATACAAGAGTGTTTTGTGTGATATCACTTGGAATCTGTGGCTTAGTCAAAAGGGAGGAAAAGTGAACATTTCTGTTCTTCCTCCATAAATGCCATAAGGCAAATTCATCCAAGCTCCCAACAGCAGCATGGTATTAAACTCTGTTTGACACTCCAGCATGAATATTCAGTGGTTTTGAGGAACAGACGTTTGGAAAACACGTGCTTTCCTTTTGCTTTAGGGTGATGCTTACACATAATCTGTTTATAAAAGAGTACCTATCCCAGAAGGTTTTAAGATGAGCAAGCATTTTGCATAAAGATAAGGTATCTTCAACTCACATTTTTGTCTTTTGAAGAAAAAAATAATATTGAGCAAATTATTTGACCAATAATTGTTTTTAAAGTCACCATTTGTTTGGATTTCTCATAGTTTTTGATAGATGGTTAGTTTTTCTACCTATCTTTCAAGTTTTTACACTTATCTTTCAAGTTTTTCCTTTTTCAGAAAGGAACTGTACTGAAGTTGGGAAGCTAAATGATAAGAAGACAAATCCAAATTATATTTATTACATATATAATAACTTTGCATTTAATATAAAAAAATTATTTCATTACTGTCAGTCACAGCTGATATTTGACATGAACACATCACATTAATTACAACGCTGGAACATTTGGAAGAATAAAGCACAAGTACTCATCCTCACTCATCCAGCATTTTTTAACTGGTAACTGATATCAATATAAGAACCTCCTATAAGGTCTCTATTTTCTTTTCATTCAGAGTGTCAGACTCCTAAAAAGGATTGTGTTTGAAACTATTCGTATTGAAACTTCTAAAAGCAACATAAACAGCTTTTATAGAAAAAAATTACAATGGCATGTTGAATTTTCATTAATCCTTATTGCTGTGGAAGTTGATTATTTGGAGACTGATTTTTAAAAGCATCATGGTTTCATTTGAGCTGGCAACCAAGTAGCTGCCTGCTCACTCCTCTACCAGTGGGAAGGGGGCAGGGAGAATTGGAAGGGTAAAAACTAGAGAACTCATGAGTTGAAATGAAGACAGTTTAATAGGAAAAGCAAAACCCACCCACACAAAAGAAAACAAAGAATCAGAAAGCAGGTGTTCAGCCATCTCCAGGGGAGCAGGGCTCTATCACATGTAACAGTTACTAGGGAAGACAAAGACCATCACCCCAAACATCCCACCCTTCCTCCTTCCTCCTGCTTTATACATTGAGCATGATGTCATATGATATGGAATACCCCTTTGGTCAGTTTGAGTCACCTCTCCCGGCTGTGGCTCCTCCCAATTTCCCATGCACTCCCAACTTCCATACTACCATGGCAATATGAGAAGCGGAAAAGGCCTTGGCTCTGTGTAAGCAGCGTTCTGCAATAGCAAAAACACCTCTGTGTTATCAACTCTGTGTTCAGCACAAATCCAAAACATAGTCCTATACTAGCCACTGTGAAGACCATTAATTCTACCCCAACCAAAACCAGCACAGAAAGGTATTTTGGTATCTGTCTAGTTTGAAATATAACTCCAAATTTGTTATTTTGTGACTTCAAAAAATCTCCCTGCAGGCTCCATTTTGTCAGTGTTTAATGATTCGATTAGATTTTATAGGGGTAAATGGTGAAGCTTGCATATTGGTAATTACAAAGGACAGTATCTTTGTTTTAACCCCAGGGGAAAAAAAAGAAGAATACCAGGATGGGTTAATGTGGTACTCATTTTTTTGTCAAGAGAACTACCTGTAAATCACTGAGGCTAGACTTTGAAAACCTTTGTCCATTGTAGAGGGATCAGTTGGATCACATGCATGCGTTAGTCTCTGTGGGGTTAGGCAGTCATGGGAAGCAGGGGGAACACACCTGAAGAAAACATGACCAAAGCTTCCTTGCTGAAGTAAGTCAGAGGTAAAGCTTATGCTGAGGACGGGCTTATTTAGAAGCACAAAAGTCAATGTTTGTGTAGGTGCTTTACTTGATGGGTCTAGGCTCCTCACAGGCAGAGAAAGTCAGGCTAAAGTTTCATAATCGCTTTACAGTGAAGATTCTTCAAATATTTTTCTGAACACAGCCTCCCAATTCATGCAGCAAGAAGTGGAGTTGTACAGTCACTTCCTGTGTCTCTTACAGGAACTGTGCAGTAGTTTCTAACCTGAGATCCCTTGGTTGAGAAAGAAACTTTAGAGCTACCGTTACTAAGATTTCAGCTCAATAACAGGACTGGGAGGTCACTTAGCCTTTCCACTTCTTGTATTGGAATAATTTTTCTACTGTGAGATTATTTGTTACTGCTTGTGTTTCTGTTATCACTGGGCACTACTGAGAAGAGTCTGTCCCATCTTCTTCACATCTTCCCATCAGGTATTTATATCCACTGATATAAGATCCTCCCTGAGCCTTCTCTCCATGAGGCTGAACAATCCCAGCCCTCTCAGCCTCCCCTTCTATTTCAGATGCTCCAGGCACCTGACCACCTCCATAGCCCTCCACTGGACTTGTGCCAGAATGTCCATGTCCCTCTCGTACTGGGGAACCCAGATCTGGACTCAGCACTCCAGATCTGCTCTCACCAGTGCTGATCAGAGGGGCAAAGATGTCTGCTGGCACCACCACGTCTAATGCAGTATGGGATGTTGTTGGACTACTTTTCTACAAGGACATATTGCTGGAGCATCATCAGCTTATCTACCAGGATGGCAATGTTTTTTTTTGCAAAGCTGCTTTCTAGTCACTCAGCCCCAGCTTGTGTTGATGCATGGGGTTATTCTTCCCCAGGTACAGGACTTTGCATTTTCCTTCACTGAACTTCATGAAAGTCCTCTCTGCTCAGTCCTCCAGCCTGCCGAGCTCCCTCTGGATAGCAACACAACCATATCAGCTGGTCCTCCCAATTTTGTATCATCTGCAAACTTACTAAGGCAAGATCTTTCCCACTGACCATGTCATTAATGAACCACTGCATCTGTAGCAGACACCCACAACATCACTTATCTTGGTCTGTCCGTTAGATCCTGAGCCAGAAGCATTCAGGGGATTCTTTACCTGTCCCTAGGCAGAGGACTGCCTCTGTTAGCCATGCTACCAGCAAAGTTTCTTCCTTTTCCTTCACACTGCTTGTTAGCTCATGCAGTTTGTGGTTCTGGACACTAGAAAAGAGACTTGGACTTTTTGCAACATTTCATTATTTGGACCTTCTACTGAACATGTTTCAGCACTATGGTGAAATGGGGTAATACTGCTGATTGTCTGATGCACCCAGCTTGAAGTTTGCCTGCCTCCTCTCTCTATGTTCACTCAGAGATGCTAGCATCAGTCTTTTGCCCACCCCATTAAGCCTCATGTCCTTGATAAGCTTTTTTCAGAATCTCAAACAGCACTGGATTTTTATTGTGATTTTTCACTTCCCAGCGCAAGTCAATTTTTCCTAGACAATTCTCCATTTGTTTTTAATTCTGAAACAATCTGATTGAGAAGAAAGCTTTTTCTAGGGGCTTTTTAAAGTTTGAAAATATCTTCTCTTAGCTGTTCTTGCTCTATTTCCTTTGTCCTTCATTCCATCAAGATCCTAATGTTTGTTGTGATATCCCTTCTGAGAAAGCAGAGTTTACTTTTCTGATGGTTGAAATCCAGATGTCCATTGTCATGGTAAATTGCTGATTTAACTTTATGTATCAGTCAGGCTTATGTTTTTTCCTATCTGTTTCCCTGAGTTTATGACTAGAGACCTGTGGTTTGCAGATAGCTTTGGGTGTATGACCAAGAGTATTAGAGAAAAAATAATGTTAGGAATGCTAAATGCCAGTGAATCTCTGGTACTTAAAAGATTCACAGCACTACTCCCAGCTAGCGCAGTTCTTAGCCATATATCTGATTCAAAAGCTCATCAATCACGTCTCCTGCCTCATTTATCATGAAAGTTGCCATTAGCTAATTTGAAATTCATCCTATATACTATATTGGCTTAGACTACTCAAGGAACACCAGATAAAGGATAGCCTTTGTTACTTAGGGTTTCAAACAAGTTTGTGGCACCTCTGTTCAGCACACACATAGAAAATCAAGAAGTAGTATCATAATGATTCTTCTTTTGCAAGACTAGGAAAGTGCTAGGAAATTGAATTGTAGTATATCCCCTTACAAACTCTGTCTAAATTGGAGCACAGTGCCTATTTGAGCTAGGCAGGTTTAACCCAGTCCAAAGAACAGCGATGGATTGTACACTGACATACCCAAATCAAAGCTAGTTTTAGTGAAAAACGTGTGTTAGTATAGTACAAAATTATTTGGCTTTATTCAAAGATAACTGTAGAATTGTACAGGAGATTGGATTAGATGATATAACAGTTCTTCTTGGACAGCCAAGGGATCCCCATGAGTCCACTGTTGCGTGCAGCAAGCTTGCCTGTTCCAGAGAGTATGCTCTGCTAATTCACAAGATAATGGATTAGAAAATATGTCAAGACTAATAACACAGACACACTCCTGTGGGTTTTGAGTGGGAGGAAATACACCATTCACTGACTAATCTTTAAACTACTGATGAATGTTAAGCCACCCTCCAAAGCACCAACCTGTTTCAAATTCCTAATAAGGATGCTGAATATGTACTCTCAAAAAAACCATACTAGTTACAGACACAGTTAGCATTTCTTACCCAGGGCCACATAGTTCTGAAAAGAAAAGCAATTTGTTTTTCTTTCAGTTTTAAAGCGTCTTGTCTTTCCTTACAGAGTTCATGTTAATAAAGATAGGATTCATTATCCCTATTTCTAAGAAATTGAACCTTTTTTGTCTGTTGCAATTAAACCTGAATATGTCACTAAAGTTATTACCTTATTTTCTAATATTTGACTGGATTTGAATTAATTAGAAATAGTAGCAATATCTGCAGGACAATAACTCTCAACAAAAATATGCTGTATCAGCTTTTCTTTAACCTTGAAATTCATTCTAAGTGGAGTTTCTAAAACATTGCATAATCTTCTTTCTCATGGCTTAGGTTTCTGGAATTGTTACAGTCTGCAATAAAACAGTATTTATGTTGATTTTGTTTATTAATGTTAGGATATTTTAGAGAAGGTGTTTATATATTCTGTCTTTAGACACTTGATTGAGAAGGTTAGTCAGCTGGAGAAAGAAAAAGAGCAATGGGCCTTCTGATTGTGCTTTAGGATGCATATATAATGTCTGCTAAATTTGGCAGCAAAGATGGTTTAAAAAATTTCTGCCCCTGTGCTATAACTTGCTATCCCATTAGTTAAGACAATACATGTGGTAATGGCACTGTGCTCTAAACCAGTGTTAAAATGAATTAAGCATAATGACCCCAAAAAACTAAAGCGAAATAATTCTGAATTATTTGGGGGGAAAAAAGTTGGGTTTTTTTTATGACATCTCAGGGATTTTGTATTAGTGTTTTGAATTCGGTGCATGAGAATAAGCAAGATGAATTAGAATCCTGTACTATATGCGTGTGTGACAGCTCTCTCCAGCTTCCACACTCAGCTCAGTCTTTGATTAGGGTAAAGCTCTTGTTGGATTCTTTGACTCCTATGGTCTTGTAACTGTCTTAAAGAAAAAGAAGAAAAACAACAAAAAATACTCCTGGGTTTTTGGCTGTAAACACAAAGCTTATTCTTGATTGTCACATATTTTGAGCTAAATTTACAAAAAGGCAAGAAAATTACTTAAAATATGGAGATCATACCATTTCATAGTATGATTAGTACATTCTAGTAAATTATATTTAAACATTTTCAGTCAGGCCAAACTCTAACTTGCTGTACAGCAGGGGGAAGAGAGCATAGGCTGTGAATCCTTCCACATTTTACCACTTTATTAGATATGACTGATTTTAATTGTAGTAATACACAGAGGTTCCAGGCAGGAGCTTGTGGAAGTGGTTGCAAGGAGGAGGTCTCACAGTGTTATATGTAGTGTAACTAAAGGGTACCTCATGTCAGTCCCCTCTCCCACTCTCTGGCAGGTTCTGCTCCCCCAGTCCCAGGCAGAGCAGCACTTGAGAGCCTGGGAAGGTGTGTGTTGTAGTGCCCTGAGCCTTTCTCCTTATTCTCTTGCAGGATAAAGAAAGAAATATGTGATTGTTTAAAACTTGTGGCAACCATTTCCAATCTGCAAGAGCCGTTGATACACTGGGGATTTATTATATATAAGGCAGTAGTGCAACGGTGGAAATTAGGTCTCAAAAAGTTCAATAAAACCAGCAAGACAGACTGGAAAGAAAAACTGACAAAGAAAAAAAATATAAAGTTCAGTGAAAGAGGTCAACAGTTGTGTCTCTCAGAAAATTTAAGATTTTTTTTAAGAAATTAAGTTTAAGATTAAAGTTTTCCAAACAATAGGTTAGTAGATTCCAGAGGGAGAGAAACACTACCCGTACGTGAGTTGCAATTGTACAGTTTATATGAAATATTTTGATTGTGGCACTTATCAGTTTTTAAAAATACACTACATCATCACATGAAGGAATGATTGATGGATATCAGCTCAAGGAACAGTCCATTAGTTTTATAGGCTCAGATTCTGCTATCACTGAATGGCTTTCAGTAGCAGTCCCTAAGGATTTAGTTCTCATTAGCACTAGAGGAGCATTAGAACCAGGCTCACAGAAAATAAAATGCTGCTGTTTATAAAAACACTTCGGTTTATGCATATACCTTCAGTTCTGTGCATTTTCGCTTAAATGATGTGCAGAAATAAGGATGTGGTTCTACCGTGTTGAGTTCATAACATTACTATGCAGAATATTTCACAACTACTTTTTTCAAATTAAGCATAAATAAACAATAAATGCTATGTGGTTGAATGCTAATTTATGCAGCGTAAATACTGATCTAAAATATTTACCATAGCTATAAAACTGTGTTATGGTCACACAGCCAGAGGCATTTAGGTGTGCAGCCTTGTATGTACATGAGTTGAGGCCTCTAGCACTTGTTTCATTCAATCAAAAGTCTTGATGGGTTGGGTTACTTCTGTTGCCTACATTTTGAAGAAAGACAAAATGGAGGATTATGCCAACCATTTCTGACCCTAAAATTTGTAAAAAACAGCAAGTATATTCTGAGAAAAATAAAACATCAAATCCTACTGACTCAAAGATATAAGTGAGATAAATGGAAATTTTTAGTCTGCAGAGCACTACCCTTCCACTATAAAGGCAAATGTAATTATACAAATTGTTCCAGGAAGAGCAGAATTAATGAAATTGAGTTTAATAAGTATTCAGGTCTGTTGTCCCCTCCTGCTTCTCTCTGCCTTTCCTGATAATAACCAAAACTCTCCTTATGGTGCTCCTATCAAAAAGAGCAGGTCTGGAGCAATGTGTGTGTGGAGTGGCCAACCAATATGCACACGCTGATTTGTCCTGCTGTCTGCTGCCAAATGGAGTGTATAACAGCTGTGTTCTGCATGCTTCTCTTTCAATAGAGGAACTAATTCAAGTCTTGCCTTTGTAACCACGGTGAGACTTCTGCCCCTTTACAAATCTGACTGAAATTGGCAGAAGTAAACTTGTAAAAGTACCGAAGAGATTGACGGATGGACAACATGATGACATAAGCCTTGTTTTCTTGGCAGGCTGAGATGGTCTATGTGATTAGATAATTCAGTGTTGAGGCTAATAGATTTTTTTCAAACAGGGAAGCAAATTGCATTGATTTTAATGTTCAGAATTCCCTTGGGATTGTTCAGCTTGTCTCTTTCATTGCTTAATGCTTTATTGAAGTGTAAATATATACATTTCAGAAGACATCCTGCACAGGTTTGCGACTGGGGACATCTGCGATTTAGTCTGGCCCGATGACATTAATTTTCTTTCTCCTTGAGCTGTCTTGCTTAGAAGCGTATAATTTTGTTTGCACGTTTGGAAAAGAAGAAAGTCTAGCTGTGCCATCCATGATCAGTCTGTACCTTATATCCGTATTAGCAAGTCTAAGTGCACAAACAATATTTCCCTTGCTGAATCACAGGGATTAGCTTATTCTTTCAGTGCCTGTTTTATTCATTAGTTTACTTTTACTGATACCAAACACAGCCAAATTGCAAATGAACTACAAACCTGGAAATGCTTATTAACAAGTTAGGGGCCACATGTATGAGTGAGATCTTCAATACATTTCTAATCATACGTTTGGGGTTTTGCTTTGGTTTTTTCCTTCTGATGTCCAGATCTGGAAATATTTTGTTAATTTAGTAGCAGGGGACTTGTGGGTAAATTGGTCTATGATAGACTCTATATTGGTGTGGCCAGACAGCTGCTTGATTAACTTAGCATTTATTTCTAGCCTTAAAAAACTATAAAGGAAAGAATCACAACTTCAGAAAGAAATTACTACTAGCCAGTTTTTCAGGGAGAGACATATCAGCCATGGAGAGACTCAGGAGGAACACAAATGTGGTTTGGAGACTGCTGAGAGATTATTATACAATTATTCTCTTGGTGAAGGAGCACACAGTCATCGTAAGAGCAAGTTTTGGAGGATTCGTGTTTGCGAAGTTTGGTCCCATAAAAAAGGACCTGTTTGACAATCACGGCCTTGCTGGGAGGTCAGTTATTGCACTACTGTAGGTTGTTTCAGGTTGTGTCATAGCAAATTAATCAACCAGGAACAGCTGTACCCAAAGCACTGTTTCACACTGTTTGCAATTTCAGGTGAAACTTTTTTTCTTTAGAAATACAGTATACTCTCAGCTCCATTAAATATGAGTGTCCCTCATAAATGCCAAGGGTGAGCTGCTCTTGGCAGGGGAATTTTGATGATGCCTTCCCACCACCTCAGCTCTAGCTGGTCCCACTGCCACTACTTCAGCACTGGCTGGTCCTATTGCCAGCTGGCTTTTCCCCACCACAGCCTAGGCTAGGGGAGGGGGTGTCTCTGGAAGAGGGATGTGGGGTACTCACTGACTGATTCTTCTGGGCTTTTGCTCCATGAGACTAGTGGTCCCATGAGACTTGGAGAGCTTCCTCTAGCATCAGGGAAGTAGAAGGACCACTCAAGCAGGGGACGAGACCCTGGGGCCTCCTGGCAGCAGCCTGTAGCTTGTCAGTGTGAGCTGTAATGTGAAGCTGTTACTGTGCCCAGATGCAAAGCAGGGGCTGCCCCAGCATTTTTGCTCCTAAGAGGTCTCCAGTGAGGGTCTCTGCCCTTTTGGGAAAAAACTACTGCTTTGTGGAAGGTTAGTCCTCACTTTTGCTTCAAGCTGGTTTAGGTGGATATAAAGAAATGTACTTCAAAACTTTTCATTTTAACCTTGAGCCACTTTCAAGATTGAGTCTCTGTTTGTTATATCACCTTCTGAATAAGAAGCAAGTGGGGGCTCTGGCTCTAGGAAATTCTGGAGTAACATCATGGTTTCCTAGCTGCAGTGGCTCAACTTGTCAGACAGTGAAACACAGGAGCATGGGAACACACCTGCAGTAAGGATGGTACTCATGGCAAGTGGACTGCTCTTCTCTTATTATGGTCAGATAATTTTATCTGCCTGCTTTTGTGGTGTGAGTGATTACATCATTTAATTGCTTCAATAAACCTTAGAGTTATTTGTGCATAGGTAGCAGGGAATGGTCAAATTAGAGGTCCAAGTACTATGCAAAAAATGAGACATTGTTTTCTTTGCTTTTATGATTGTCTGTTTGAATAGAACTTTTTTTTTTTTTTAGGCCAAGGGCATTTCCTACAGTTATTTTTTTTTCTTTATTTTTTCAGTCCTAACAAGAGATTGTGAGGCAGAAGAGGAGGAAGAAGAGGAAGAGCATGACTACAGCTATGTGGATGAAAATGTAATTGAAAACATAAGAAAGGTATTTCATGACAGCAGCCTTGGAAATAAGCCTGCACCCTCTGAAAGAAGAAGGTGAGCATAATCTATGGTCACTTATGCAAAAAAGTACAGGCAGAGTGGTTTTTCAGACTGACTTCTTGATACAAGAGAGGTTTTCTCCTTGGAGCTGCTGCTGTTGCCCCAGATATCCTGTGAATATGGCAGGAAAGGCACCTCTGAGCTGCAGCAGTAACCCACTGCCACTCTTAGCCATGTCACCTTTGTTAAAGTGGTACCTGTCGTTGTTCTGGGGATGGATGTGCACAAATAATTTTTCTGATTTGTGCCAGTTTGCTGTAACAAATTATAATACTCTGAATGCAATCCTTCTCCTCCTTTGAAGTGGATCCCTTGTTGTGCGTGACTAAGTTTTGTTGCATTAAAAGCTTTCAGGAATTATCTGTGTTTTCATTAAAACCTCAAGGTTCTGCTCTGGCAGTCTGCAGAGATTTTAAGTGCTAGTGAAGAGGGCTTTTGCTTCTAAAAATCTCTGGGCATTGTTTTCAACTAAACAAAGATGAGAATTTTTCTAGATATGAGTGAAACTGTGTGGTTCCAGCTCTTTTCACTCATAGATGAACCTTGTATGAATTTCTCTTGATTCAGCTGAATTGCTTCTTTTATGAAGAGAAACCCATGAAAATAGAAAAACTTGAAATGTTGTGTTTCAAAGATTTAAAAAATATTAGGAAGTGGCATTTTATTTCAAAATGTATTTTTTATTTTTAAATGGCCTGCAACATTCATATTGTATTTGAATCAAGCAATATAGTGAATCTGAAATAAGCTGTTATTTTTTTCTGAAATTCTCAACCCCCTCAGAAACAGGACATATAGGGCAGTGTGTGGTATACATGAGACCATCTATTCCCCTGCTCACAGCCACGGAGACTCCAAAGGTACAGAAAAGACAGAAAAATAGGACATTTCACATAACACATTATATCCTCCGTCCACATGCCACTGAGGGTGGAGTCTTGCTCTATCATGTAAAGAAGTGGAGTAAGAGAGAATTAAATTCTCTTTTGACTAAAATTCTCTTTTTGACTATGGGCATTAAGAGAAAAGCACGCCTTCAAGAACCAACACCAGCCTAGAAGGATCAGTATCTGATTATACTACTTAGTGTTGTGGCATCAACTCCTTTGAGTCTTCATCCACTTGCCCTTTAAACTCCCTATCAGTGGAGGCAAGATTTCACTTTATTAGTTGTCTTCTTTGAGGGCTCTAGCAAACATGAAAGAGAGGACCTTTGCCACCTTGAGGGAGATCACTGTCTGCCTTGGATTATAAAGCACTCCCATAAATTATCATCCTTGATGGCTCAAACAAATATCCATCCTCTGAAATCATTAGCTAGCTAAGGAGCATATGGTTCCTCCAGCCTGCCTCCTGACCATCAGAAATCCTCCATCATGCCTTTTTTCCGGCTCTTAAAATTTCTATCGAGCTTCTGCACTTGTGAGCATTTTGAGAAATATGGATTTGATGTGGGTATATGCAGTTAACCTTTCATGTGGGCAGAAGTCTTACAAATCCAGATAAGGTAACCAAATTAGCTTTATTTAGGTTTATTCACCGTGCCAAATGCTTAATATCTGATCATGTTAGTTCTTGAAGAATTCATCAATCAACTATTTCCAACCCATAGTCCTTTCTTTCCTCAGGATATTTATGCTATTTATTAATATCCACTTTTAATTGTTTGGTATGCATGTTCTATCAAAATTAATTCTATTGGTCTAAATTACTTTTAAATAGGTTCATTAGGAGGAAGAATAATTATAATGAAATACAAAACCTCAACAGTCATGTCTACTTCAAAAAACCCAGTATTTATTATTTGCAGTGTTTCATCAGTGTTCCCCTCAAAATCTTTCCAAAATCAGGGCTGGAGCAGGCCAGGATGATACTACTAAGAGCTAGTCTTCACCCTGAGCAACAGGGAGAAAGAACAGAAACTTGCCTCAGGTCATTGCTATGTTAATTTTGATAGAATAAATGTGCCCCGCGGGTCAGTGATGTTAACATGACCTCATCACTCCAGAACAATACGCAATTAAGCAAGGGACTTCACTGCAGATGCCTGAGCTTGCTATAGCAACAACCGTCATTAATATATTTTAACCTTTCATTAAAGATTCAACAGAAAGTAAGGTGAAAAAAACCCCACACTACCCTGGAAGCATTTAAAATGTCTGCTTTTCCTTTTAACAAGACAAGTTTCTCTCATTTTACTGCCATGAGTTGGTTTTGCTTTTTTTAATGAGGAAAGCACTCAGTTTGACAGTCTTTTAGATGGCATTAAAGATGTCAACAGTGGCTTTTCTTGAGTGTGAGAAAACGGGGAGAAGGTCTGTTGCATTAAATTGGAATAACTGTAGTGCTGCTGTAATGTCTTCTCCGATGTCCCTGCAAACAAAAATGAGATGCAGGCATGCAGGAACAACAGCAACAACAGAAGAACAGCAGCAAAAACAGAGAAAGCAGCTTCTATCTCCAGTGCTGGATAGCTGCTTGTAATCTCATGGCTGGAAAAGGATGGAAACAACATGGGCAAGCCACTTGGAGAGCTGAAAATGAGTACTGGTGTCAGGCTGTTTCAGGACGTTGCTTTCTGGACTTGAACTTCACACAAGTGCCAGAAAAGGAATGGTCTCAGTTGACTAATCTTCTGTGCTTATTAAATAGGAGGGGAAAAAAAGGAAAAGTAGAAAAGCCAGAGAAATGCAGTAGGGAGTGAAAAAACTACACAGCTGTGTTTTTCCTGTTCTCATGAACTTAACAGCTGAGGGGCTTTTGTTTAGACAAAATAATTTTCTTTATTTTTAATTCATACCAGATTTTTAAAGTAACTGTATGAAACAGATTGAGGTGCAACATTTTCTTTTGTTTTTTTCACCTTGGTTGTGCTGAGGTGCAGGTTCCTTCAGAATTGAAATCTAGAGACAGTGCCACAAATGAAAACCAGACTTTCTGACCCCATCACATCTTCATTAATCCTTTTGTACTGTTTTTCTAAGACATTTCTCTGGAGCTTTCACACCCCTGACCCTCTAAGTTAGCTGTTTCTTTCACAGCAAAGCCTCTGGCTGAAAGTCTGAGGCAAACTTTATAGCCTTGGGGATATTGAAGTGAGGAACCCACATCCATTACTGTAGTTGTGTGATCTTAGCACTTTTGAAAGTCCCCCTTCTGAGCAATTTTTAATGCAGATTTGGAGGCATCATCTCATTTGCTCATTCTCATTGTTAAGTAATTTTTCAACTGCCTGGAGTTTTCACTTTTCCCTAATATGTAAAGTGAAGCTTTTTCCCACATTGCAGTCAATGGTGATTACAGAAGGAAGAAAGAGTCAAGATGGAGCAAATAGTGTGCCGCTCTTAGAGCTGCAAATCAGTTCTTAGCTTTGACACAGGCAGGACTTCAAACAGGCTGTCTCAAAGCAGTTCTAGGTTCAGAGACTCTAAGGGCAGGGAAAACTACCATGATTATTTAGATGCTCTAGATGTTCTTCCTACGTGCACAAGCCCTGCCATGTCCCCAGAGAACAAATTCAAGAGCCCACTGGTGAGGTCTTAATACACTGGCTTATAGTCATTAAATATTAATGAAATATTAATTAACTTCCCTCCAGGCCTGCACCTCTGTTATGTCAGCCCCAGGGCACACCTATTGGAAGCCTCTCTCCAAGAGGGAGGTATCTCTTCACCCATATCTGCCAGATCAGCAACTTGACACAGGCACCATTGTTATAATCACACTGGAGAAACACTAGGAAAACTTTTTGCTGGAGTCACAGTTTATACTGACTAAATGAGCTCTTTTGCCCTGTGTAGGTCAAATATTTCCCTAAACTGCATAAGCTGTACTAGTAAAAGAAAAATTTACTGGTATGAGTTTCACATACTTAGGCAAAGTTGCTGACATAGCTGTGTTGGAGTCATATATTAGCTTTATTTTTGCTGTAGTCTTGGGGTTGCTGGTGTAATTGTACTGACAAACCATTTTATAGCCCAGACAAGCTCTATCTCGCAGCCATTAATTTGACCCAAGAGCTCCTTCACCTGTACTCTCTGTGTAATTTTTAGATCTAAATGTAAAATTTCCCATTTCACCCTGTGATTTTATTTTGTTTGTTTTCAGAGACAACTGAAGCAAAAGAATTCTGAAATTAACTGGAAACAAGTAGGAAGCTGTGTCCTTCAGACATTAAGACCACAACTATAAGAAAAAGCTGCTCATGAAAATGTCCTTCTTGTCTCATGAAGAGCATACAAGGCTGTAATTTAGCTATAATAATCCCCCGCAAAAATAAACTGCTTACTTGTCCTAAATAAGAAGTCAAACCAGCTAATGTCTCATGACCCTTTGAGGGGATGAAGTTCTTCTGTACATATTTATTAATGAATTCAGATAATGATGCCAAGTCCAATCCTTCATTCTTACTGCACCTAAAATGCCAGTTATTTCCTGAACCACTGTGGGTATATGGAAAAGAAACTTCCCTTACTGAAACAGCAGCATGGTTGATTTTTTAGGGTTTTTTGAGAAGGGAAGGGTAGAAAGGGAAAAGAGGGGTTGTCTAAGATGAACATTCGTTTCTTTAGCCAGTCTTACATGCTTCAGGTTAAGGCTCAAAACTGGAAATGACCAGATTCTGCCACTCTTTGGAGCGATGAACAGTGTACCAGTAGTGCTGTTGCACAACATGTAATTCATCCTGGAAAGCAATGCCACTCGTCTCAGAGGGAATGCTACTCAGAAGACCCAGGAATGCCTAAGTTAGATAGCACTGTCATTGCCATAACCCTTTGCACAGCTAAGGGTTCCAGAATCACACTGGAACTATTATATTCAGCAATGTTCTGAAAGTGCATGCAGGAAGGATGGACAGAAGCTGAAAGTGAAAGATTAGTGTTCATGCCAGCTCTCCAAACTGAGAAAAAGGCACATGCTGCCCTCTTTAAGAGGTCTGAGAAAAGCAGAGCTGAACAACTTCACCTGCACCTTGTGATACCTCATGTTCCCACAGGGGCTGGGGGAAGAGGCAGCCCCAGGTGTCCCTCCACAACACCCACGAATGGCCAATGCCACCCCACTGGAGAGAAGGCACAGGAAGGGCAGCACAATTTCTTTTTTAAATGAAACAAGTGTTTGTTTTGAAGAATTTCCTTTACCTTTATGCTTCTGAAAATGAAAATGAGAGCCAATGGTTACATGGTATCTGAAGGGATACAAGGCCTCCTTGGCCCAGATGGAGGGACCTCCCTTTGTGTCCTGCCCCTAGCCTGTGAGTGCTGAACAGGGACAGGGAGAGCCTCTGCTTACATGGCTGAGTATCTCAGTGGGCTTGGCAAGTGAGCATGTAATGGATGCTGATATTAGACCTGCTGCGTTCCTGTCTGTGATCAATTTGTGCAATCACATGAGCTGCACAGGTAGGGTGTGCTTAACATCTTTGCATGGCACTGGACCTAGTCCTCATGTTCTGGCAAAGTGAGTCTGATATCCACAATTTGTGGCATATAAGAACTGTGCAGCTCATGCCCAGTGAGTGCTGCATATCCAGAAGTGTTAGACCTAGGACAGGTGCATAACCCTCTGGCAGTGATTTGACTTCCAGGGAAAACTATCAAGAACTGATGTGTAAACACAGAGTTGATGTGCCAAGGGTTTCCGGACTCAGCAGCAGCTTGAGCAGAGTGGCAAATCCAAAAACCCCAGACAGCAAGGTGGAGAAATGGAACATGTTTAGGAAGCTTAGATGTACCCTGTTTTTAGTCCTACTGAGGAGTTAAAAAGCCAAGGCTCACAAAAATGCCTTAAAATACTTTATTATTAAAATACTTTATTATCCTCTTGAAGACTTTTTCTTTATAGTATCTTCAGCCTTGTCTCTTAAAATTCTACTGAATGATTAATTTTCACTAATGCAAATTAATTCAGGATTTCTTAATATTGTCTCATATTAATTTATTTAAGATAAATGTTCATCCTCATTAAAATCAGTTGCAATTTGAGTATTAAGAGTGCTCTGATTCCATGCATATCACTAGTTAATATGGTTTGCAGGTGTGTACAAATCTTTTAAGTGGCTGACACATCACTTATGAATATTTTAAATACATTTCAAGCTTAAGCGTTTCTTCACAAAAATCTGGTTTTCTCTTTCAGCAGCTCCAAACAGCCCCATTTGTTTCACAGGCATGTGCAGCCTGGTATTTGAATAAAAGAAATTTGTTGTGTATTTTACTGATTTTTTTTTCTCTTTTTCTACTTTTCTACTGAATGTGATGTTGTCATCTGCTGAATGTTTGAAAGGTGTGATATGTTACTGCAATAATTTTCCTTCATGAAAGTACCAGAAGCCAGGCTTCTGCAGATAGAAAGGAGAAGAGGAAAGCAAACAACCTCCCAGGCTGCAGTGGTGGAATGGTGCCAGCAGGTCAAGGGTGGTGACTCTTCCCTCTGCTCAGCAGAGGGCTTCTGATAAGGTCGCATCTGGACTATTGTGTCCAGTTCTGGGCTCCACAGTACAAGGAAGATGAGGACATACTGGAGTGAGTCCAACAAAGGACCGTGAAGATGACCAAGACCTTGAAGTGTCTGACATACAAGAAGAGGCTGAAACAGCCTATTAAAAAACAAGGTACTCACTAGTTGCTCTAAGTGTTAGGATGAGTGTGAACAAGGTGGGATGCAGTGACTTTTCCAACAAACCTGAGCTTCTTTCAGACATACTACATCAGCATTTGGAATCTATTTTGTGAACAAAAACAAGGCTTATCAGCCTTTTTTGCAAATCCTTCCCTTTAAAATGCTTTCAAAGAAGCAATTCCCCTTCTTTGCATAGATCTTGTCACATAAGGAGTCTGGTTCTAACACCCTTGTCATGTGCTATAATTCTGTCTTGTATATTTAGCCTCACTGAGTTGAATGAGTTTTATTCATCTGAGTAAAGGTGGCAGATTTTATGAACCTTGTAAATATATTAGTGGCAAAGATGTCTCCTGTATCTTTTCCTCGACACATGAGCCAACATTGTGTCCTATCACAGAAATAAACACTAGCCTGGCTCGTCAGTGTACATGACACAGAGGGACAATGCCACTTGCATTCAGTTCTGGCATAGAAGAGAGGCCATGGTGCTGTGTTGTGAGGAAGGGACATTCAGTCTTGCTGAGGAAAGCAGAGGGGAGGGAGGAGGCATGAAGTAAGATCGTAATAAAAGGCTTAATAAGTATTATGGTTCCCTTATGCCATACAGATGACCACAGTGATTTCATACTGTTTGCTAATACATGTTTGACAAAGCTATAATGTCACTGCAATCCTTGAGGGACATGGTTATCATTTCCAGACATTAATGCTCAAGAAGACTGCATTCAAGAGAGGAAAGCCATTTTCAGCTGAACACAGACGACAATCACTATGCCTGAAGAGAATACAAGTGTATTTAAATAATAAGATATTTGCTTTGCAAAAGATTGGCATAAGCTTTTGCACAGACTTGTTAGCTTAAAGGCTTATCTCTTATAATGCTAAGAAGTATTTCCAGTGTGTTCTCACTGAGGGCCTGATCAGAAGCAGCTGCTTCCACAGCACTCCATGTGTGCATAAGCCCTTAGTGAGATGGCATTTTCTGTTTGGATGATCAACATGCACATTTTTTATGTATCCAGCCTTTGTGCCTGGGAAGATAACAAGAATCTTCTCCCTGCATTCTTCTTTAAATGCCGAAAGCTCTTTTGTTTAAATGACATATGTCGAAGCAATGCTTACCTACCACAATGCTCCCAATAAGAAGCTGCTGTTTATTCTTGCTATCTCTTGACTTAACAGATATGGTACCTTTCCTACCTCTCCTGAGACTGCCCAAGTGTTTTGCTAATATTTTCCACTTTGATGAACCTTTACCATGTTAACTTTCAACTTTTTGACACCATGTTAAAATTGATAGTCTGAATAGAAAGTTTTCTTACTTCTGCTTCATGTATTAGTGGCAGGTTTTTGCTGTTTGGGTTTTTTTTCCCACCTTTGGTTTTTTAATGCATGTGTGTGCTGGGAGAATTCTGGTGCTTTACAATAATGCATTTATTTGATAAGCTTATTTGATATATTTTCATGGGTTTTTATATTTTCTAGGATAACCTTTTACAACTGTTTCTCTGGGACTGAGAAACCGTGTGGGTCTGATGTAAGTGCAGCCCCCAGCGGAGAGAGGGTACGGGGATGAATAACTGACCATTTTAATTTTCTCATGTAACGTTACATTCCTCATGTTTGTTAAAGATTTGGAAGTATGTGAAAATGGTTACTTGGTGTCTCAGGGAGCTGATCTAAGAAATACTTCTATATGTGCTTGCCTTATTCCCTTTTTTTCTGTGATATTGTCCCTGAGGCTCTGGATGCAGCAGTGGCAGCTCGGGCCAGCCTCAGAAAGCAGTAACTCTTCCTAGGGTAGCCTCAGATGTTATAATTTTTCTTTCTTGCAAATACACTGCTCCTCTGTAACCCCCGTGGTCCTCATAGTGCAGGGGAAGGGTCTGAGTGGGACTCAGGCAGTTGCCCCACTTGGGGTACTGCAACTACTTTGTCACAAAAGAGACTCCTCTTTTTCCACCTTAATTCAGCTGCCTGTTCTCCTTAGGTTCGGTGATCACATCTGTTAGTATTTTGGGACCTAACATCGCAGAAAAGGAGAGGTAAAAAGAGTCTTTCTTTCTAAAATGACTTTTCTAGTCTGGAAGGCTGGTTTATACTGCCACTGTCTGTCCACCGTACCTGCTGCAGCCCTTTCCTGCAAATATGCACACAAACAATTTGTGCAGATTTTCCCACAGCTACAAACAGTTTGCAGAAGGAAGTGAGAGACATTAAGGATTTTATTTTATGGCATTTTCTGTCCTAGAGGGTTTGATTAGGTATGAATCACTTTAAAAAAAGCCTTTTTAAATTATCATGGTTTTTACTCCTAGAGTCATGTTTTAAGTAGCTATAAATGCTTTTTAACAAATCTTTATATGATTCTGCCTCCATTCCTCTTCCTCTAAACCTCATTTTGAGTGACTGTCTATGCTTCCCACCTGAAGCAACCCTTTCTAGCTGGTAAAGTGAGGCAGGTCTGCAGCCCCAGGCTCCCTGACACCCTCCATGGATTTTTGCCAGCCTCTGACTGTGGGAGCATGGCACTTCAACGCCATGCACATTTCTATTAAAAAACCTCATGGCCCATTGTGTCTCACTGCAGACCAGAGAATTATATCCAAAGTGAGTTTAGACTCAGATCTACAAGCATAGTCATATGCTTAAATCATATAAAAAATGTTCTATTAGGTGTTAGGAGCCCAAATGCCGCTGTGGATATAGCCTGTAAGCACTTCAAACTTACATAGAACAGAGCCCAGCAAATGCTCTGATATCCAACATCAATGCAAAAATGAAGTGTCAGTGGGAGAGATAGAATCAAGCTGAGATTTTTCTTCAAAAATTAAACTAGACAAAATATCAGACCTTTTTCAGATGCCGGCTCTTTGCACTTGGTATATCAAGGCTCAATATGAGATCTGGAAAAGATGACATGCTCCTCCTGATGTCACTGATGTTAGGATGAGCAAAGTGCTATAAGACTGCATCATCTCGAATCTCATGGCCTTCGGGCGTGGGAACTGAAGGTCCACAGCTCACAACACTCTGCCAAGAGGGGCAGGCAACATGCTTTGGTCTGAAAAAGTAGCTGAACTGTTCAGGTTTGGGAAATACAGGGGTTTTTTAATGTTGTGCACTACAGTTAGAGTACTTATACTAGGTAGTTTTGTTTTCTGTCAGAGTCCAAATCTACATCTTCAGCTTCCCAGCAAAACCTCCTGACTGCCAGATTAGAGGCTGCCTTGGGCTAGAATGTCTTTGTTCTCCTCTACACCTGGCAGTACCAGAGAGTACTTTTTCTCCCAAGGAAAAGGCACATTATCATGTATTAGAGAGCATAGGCTGAGAAGGAATGGCCAAGTAATTCTGCACAGGTTGGGGACCACAGGGAAGGGGAAACCTTGGAGTCCAATTCCTGCTTGAAAAATAAATAGTATTTTGGTATCTTTGCTAATGACTTCTTTGGCTATAGGCCCTGTAAACTCTATGTCTTGATATCTAAGAAAGCTAAAGAAGTGACTGCTGACATCTGTTTGCAGTTCTGGGAAGTCAGGGGTGTCTTTCCTAGAGAAGGACTAGGGTGCCATTCCCCTTATGGAATAAAAAGGAAGACTCCTGGAGAGGTCAGCCCTTACATATATCTATTATGTAACAGTTTATAACAGTATCTGTAAAGGACAGGTCCATTTTGCAACAGCTGTATGCCCAGCTGCAAATGCATGGATAAGGACAAGAACCTCATTTCTCACCACTCCTCAGAAATGTGATCACTCCTGTAGGAAAGGCACTGAAAACTGCACAGCTCTCAGAAATACAGAGCTGATCTGCCTAAAATGAGCCTGGATGACCTTGGGTGTGAGTAGACTCAGGAGGAAAAGGTGGTGGTTCCCCATCAATCCCATAGAGCTGGGGTGGGGAAGGAGGACTGCACAGTCTTCAGCACTATTGTCCGAGGTCTGAGGATGAACAGGCTCTTTTCTGGTGGGCTTTTATTGCCCCAGGTTCTTCCTTTACCACGTACTAGATTTCATTTCTAAACTTCCCTTCTTCACTGCCAGATGTTGCTTGTTCCGGTCCCCTTAGGCTTGGTGTTTGCAGGTGCGTACACAAGGTTAACTCCCCAGCTTTCTGGAGAAGCAGCCAGCTGTGGTTATGCTTTCCTCTAACAGCGCCTCTGTCAAACAGAAGCTAGCCCTACTTAATGCCGGGAATTCCTCAGTAAAGAGATTACATGTGTAAAAGGTGTGAGAACAGAACTGCAAATCTCAGACTACTGCTGAGTAAGAAAAACCCTTTACGCTTTGTGAGTCCTCCTTGCTGGACAAACCCCTGCTTTTGTAGTTATCAGTTTTTGCTAGCTCTAAGTAGCAAGCAGACTCCTCCAGTGCTCTCCCATTCCTCTCCAGAGACACCCTATAATACCTCTACGGCTTTCTGTTGTTGCTTTTCTCTCTGTTTAGTTTCTGATACTCAGATGTTTTCTTACAAGAATGCATCTATTCCATTTCAAAGTATCCTGCTTTATATGTAAGAATTCCACATCCTGTATATTGTCTAAACTTGTATACATGCTTCAACTTCCAAAGTGCAATCACTGGCCAATTTCTAAAGTCTTTACCTGACTGGTCTTGTTGGATTAGGACCAAGTGTCTGAAATACATAAATCCTTGATGCTGCATTAAGAAAGAGGATTATTTTTCAAAATTCTGGAGCATTTTCTCATGTTGTCATAAATTCAGGTAAGGTGTTATTTGCTTTTTAAAAACATATTTTACAAATATTCTCTCAAGTGCAGCTGTTTGCAGTTTGTAAGTTTGTATTAATGGCTCTTTTTGTTTTCTCAAAGTGAACCTTAGGTTAAATCTAAGTTAACCACAGAAAAGGTCAAAACTTTTTTTCAAACTTTTCTGGAGGACAACTAGCTTAATATTTTAGCAGCTGGCAGCTGTGGTGATTACTTTTAGATTATACTTAAAGTCTGTTGGAATCTAATTACTCTGATCTATGAACCAGGTAATTGAGGTAAAAACTCCCACATTTTCTTAGACCTCATTAATGTATTTCCTTTGCAAATTGTTAGCTAATGATGGTACATTAAGAGTTTATCCATTAAGTGGCAATAAATAATTAAAACCTTTGTCCTGGGACATTAAAGGACAGACTAGTCTTTAACTGCTGAATGTGTTGATAATTATTTCTTAATTTGCAGTGCAAATATGGTACAATTTTGGGGAGAAAGGACCTATTAAACGAGGAAAGTAGAATGAAAAGACAGAAATAATTTCCTTTTCATAGAATCATACAATGGTTTGGATTGGAAGGGACCTTAAAGGTCATCTAGTTCCAACCCCACTGCCAAGTGCATGGACACCATTCATTTCCTTGGTTGTGTGGCTAATAATTCAGAAGGTGTGGAGCCTCACGAGGAGCTGATATGTTTCCTGCTGCTTGGAGCTGGACTAACAGTGCAAAGAGACAGTGAGGGCTTGTGTCTGGCAGGTACACAGAGGCTTGCTGTGTGCTATATGCTTTCCTATAGAAAGCATTGCTGGGTGTAGCATCACCTGGCAGGCTGATGATGGGCTCCTTGGTGCAGAGTCTGTGGCATTGGAAAATCCTTCAGCAGCCACAACCTTGGGGGCTGCACTCCCACCCCAGGGCCAACTTGCCAGGAGGGTGGGCTCCTAAGGGCAGCCTCAGAGGGTCCTTCCTGGAAGGGCCTTTGCTCAGCTGCAACCAAGGCTGAAAGAGCTTCTTTCAGTCACTCTAGTGTTGGAGGAAAAATACAAATCTCACCCCAAATTTCCATGGAAAATCTTGGGCTGTTGTTCAGAAGGGCCATCATTAAAATGGCTACAAATGTGGTATGTGAATGCAATAGAATTAAGCTCTGTGCTCCAGCAAAAGAGCAAGTGTCACATGCCTTCCTACTTCTGAGTGAGGGGTATGGGAGTGAGTTACCAACTGAGATAGGTTAGGTGCAAGCCAATCCATGACCCAGACCTAAAACGGTGTCAGAAGACAGCTGCTTTGCCTTATTTTGACTTATGGCTTGTGTTATCTTTAACTACACTGTAGTACAGGCTATAACCTGATAGGATATAGAGGATACAATGGCCCTTCATTCCACCATGGAAAGGGAGCTCCAGCTGTACCTCCTTCCAGGGGGAGTCTTCATAAAGATGGAGGATCCAAGCCAGCATATTTCCGAGAAACTTCAACCCCTGTCTGCATGCAGGGCCCCTGTCCCACCTCTCCACAACCTCTGTTGACAAGTTATAATTGATTCCCAATATGTGTTATCACCCTGAAGACTGGGATCAGCACTTAGGTCTGAGTGTGCCAGACACTGGGATTACAAACATTGCAAATGGATCTCTTCCTCAGTAATCAAATCTAACATACGACACACTGCAACAAGAGGATTAGGCATGGGGGGAATAGAAAAGCAACCTGTGGTTATACAGGATACATAATCACGTAAATCAATATATAGATCAAAGTTTTCATGAAGTAAATGAAATAAATCAAATGCCAGAAATATCGGTTGTCATGTAAAAGCTACTTCAGAATAAACTAATTTGCTTCAGGACTTCTCTGGACTGGCTCTGCACTACCACATGAGGCATTTTACTTGTTGCAAAGCAGCATACCAAGGGAATCCATCTGTACTCTAGCATTTAACCTGGAAAGCCTGAAAGCTTCAAATTTGATTGCGGCTGGCCTACAAAATAATAACTTTGGTAGGAAACAGTGAAGGCATTGGTTTTCAATCACAACTTCAAAGAAAAGTTTTTGATGATCATCTGTTAGACCATCAAAGACCTGAGTAATTACATATCTGGTGGAATCCCTGTCTACGGGAGACAAAAAAACCAGTCTGAAACAGAGTATAATTTGCCTGTATTTAATTTTGTCTCCAATAATGATACATTATTTATAAAGTAAAAAAAAATAGTACAGTAAGATTTTCTGCGAGGCCTTTTATTTATAAGGAATTGGATTAAACAAATGAGATAATTAGGAAAATTAAAGGTGAAAATATCAATTCAATATGACAGAGATGCACACATGGTATCTCAGGAAATTCTCATGCAAGGAATTACCAAGGCCAGATTACCAGACGCATGTCTGCTAAAAGATTAAGTCAAACCATGTTGGAACTGCTCTTTCTCAAGAAACTGTCAAATCACCTCCTTCCAAATCATTCCAAACTTCCACTAGGTCAAAATTCTCGCTCGAAGTCAAGCTTTCAATCAGTTTTCGGCCTATTTTTCTTCCTGCTTTGGTAGACATAGCCTTTTGCCAGAGCTTCAGCAGCAATCCTCCTTGGAAAGAAACACAACACGACATTGTCAAATTAGCATGGAGCACATGCAGCTTGCGGCATACAAGGGATGAAATGCTGCACGTCTGCACCCCCCACTCTCCCATGAACAGTGAAATGTAGACAAAGCTAGAGCTTGCTGATGGAGTAATAATTGCCTACAAATGTGTAGGGAGACAGGCCATTCATTCAGCTCAGGATCCTTTGTATTGACAGACAGCTGGGCTTGTTCCCTTGTCACCAGTGTTGCAAGTCAAAATGATTGAAGACTCATGTTAAGGCCTCGGTCTGTGCTTGCACATAGTTTCATGGTTTATGAAGCAGTAGCCTGGTAGTTATAATCAGGCCTGTCTTTTTTCACTCTAAAACAAAGAATTTGCACTTTCTGCCAGGCACTTTCTGAGGCCTCAAACTAAAGAAGAAAATTTTCTTAATACTTTTGTCAAGGCAATAAGCAGTGGCTCTCTAAGAAGTGTGCCTGGCCACCCAGCCTAGCATTAGCACCGGTTTGCTTGCTCCTCACTCCACTCAGTGCTGATCTATCTAGTGCATAAAGGGTACACAGGGGAGAACTGAGGGTAAAAAAGTCTACTAGAAAGCCAAGAAGAGTTTCTTCTCCTGCAACACATGCTCTTGTATAAAACGGGCCACACTGAAGAATTGAATTTGCACATATTTGTACTGGAGAAATAAAGAGTTAAGAGGAGAAGACAGCAAACAGTCTTCTTGCCTAGGAGGACTATGGGAGGACTGCAGGAAAAGTTTAGGATAATGTAGCCTGTGCGGTTCTACCTTTGGGTATCAGTGAGGGGTAGAGCATAAAAAGTAAAACTTCTGATTGTCCATGAGTCGCAAAGCTTTACAGGTAGCACAGCACTCTCTCAATACACTTCCTGCTGAACTAGCAGAGGCAACTACAGGAAAATAAAGAATAATAAAACTCTGCATTAAGAAATCAAGTCTCACTCTTGGTTGGAGGGGTCCCATTCTAGTAAGTACTATCTGCTCTAGTCTATCCCTCTATCTGCTTTGGAGTGCCAGAAGAGGACTCTATATCTCACAGGAAGTATTTAAAAGTTTGAGGAATCTGACTTTACAAAACCAGTATGTCACATTTTGGCACCTGAGTTTTGTAGCAATAAGTTAGGGTCTTTCTGGTTCCTGCTGAGGCTGTGGATCCAGACACCAGTCAAATATATTTTAAAGCTTCTTTTTCTGACCTGCAAATCAGCCACCAGGCTGAGTTAGCTGGCCTTTAATTCTCAGCTGAATTCAAAACTCATCCCTTAGAGCAGAGTCAGGGAAATCTCTTCCCTGCAAAGCAATTTCAGGATTTCAGCCATGAACTTTAATATGGCTGCACCTGCATGAAACTTCATCTCTCTCTTTCCTTCCACCTACCATGTTCAGGATTGATACCTCCTTTCCTCTGTCCCTGCAATGCTGTCCTCACTTACTGTGCTGCCCTGGTGATTTTCTCCCTCCCTGCTGTTCTGCTGGTTGTGCTTTTCCTTGCTATGCCCCTTGCCTCTTGTGGAGGTAGGTCCAGAAACCCTGAACTGTGACATAGACAGCCAGGAAGGGAACAAGAGCTGTTAATACCTTTATTCAGATTCTGAGGAATAAAGCTATGTTGAAGGTGTGAGGGAAACACTCTGTGATGGAAGGATGCTCTTTTGTAACAGTAGTTTCATACCATGTCTTTTTCAACTGCAAATGCAGCTGCAGAGAGAATTTTCACTGAAATGTATGGACATAAGAAGAGTATCACAAATGCCACAGCTAGGTATACTAGTTTTTCAGTGTGTTTTTACATTCTATTCTTAAAAATTCCAAATAACTTTGCTTCATATAGGTCAAACAAACAATAACTCAGCAGTACCTATAAATGAGCTGAATCCTTGGGAGAGTGCAATTCTAGGTTTTACCGCTGGATGGTGATGGATGACTTATTTTGGTGAAGATGATGAAGCAGGCATTATCTAAGGGTACAGTTTTGCTGAGACAAATTATATTCTCTGTCAAATCAAATACCAAAACCAGAACACTTGTGGACACAAAAACTGTTTGTTCAACTGACCTACTAATTTCATTTACAATTTTAATGGTTTGAGATTCAACTGGTGAAACACAAACTAGTGTCTGTGTTTTTAAAGTTCCTATGAAAACCACGGGAAGAAAGTAAGATCATCTGCTCCAAAAATGATTTTGTCTCCCTGAAATCCCACATATTGTCAGTGTTACCCCATTTCTGCATTTGCTCTCTGGTGTGGTGTTTGCTTATGGTTGTATTTTGAACTGTTTTACTATTAGTCTCTATGTAATGTTTGTAATATGTTATATAAAAAATTCATTGCATTCATATGAAGAAAAGTATGTAGAGAGAGAAATATTTGATATCTATGGACTGCAGACATTTGTAGGTCAGGCTTGTACCTGTTAAGTCATTTGCTTCGTGAAGAGCTCTCAGTGAAACCAGAACTTTATTTTGCTGTGGACTGAAGCCACTAATGGATGGGAGGACATCCCCTTCAACAAGCATCCTCGGGGGTAGGAAAGCCTGGAAGTTGTTTACGGTCAGTAAATCTGTAGAGAAGTGTGTGGCCCCAATGAAATCTACAGCATTAGACCAGGCTTCACCGAAATCTGCTTCTGGATAAGAGAGATATTTTAACCTGAAAGAGACCAAGATAAAAAATATAACAGATAATTGAATCTCCTGTAGAACACATTAGTTGATCATTTATCCCAAATGTTTTTGTTCAGTATAAAATCCTGAGTGGTCTCAGTGCCACAGTGACCTAAAGCGTTCTTCAGCACTTAATTTCTCTGGGCATCACTGCCTCTGCCCAGACTAAACTCAGTTCCTGAATCAGGCCCTGGCTCCCAGTGGAGAATCAGCATCTCATATTAAGCCCACAGCCTGCTTGCCCATCGCAGTCTGACCAGCCATCTCTCACTGGTCATCCCATTCTCCAAGAGAGTGGGAAGAACAGCAGGGTCAAAAGGGTAGATGCCTGAAGTAAGAAAGCTCATGTAGACCTTATTAGGATACTACCCTTCCAAAGAAGCATGAAGGTGGGAAGATCCTTCTTGATCACCTCTATAGTCCCCTTACCTGTCCTGGAACTTGGGGAGTGCATAAGCAATGGAGGTAACATGTGCCTTCCACATAAGACCGAGGGCATCATCCAACTTGAAGGAGGAGAAGGTTGCAGAGCTCGCAGCTTTCTGTTCTGTAGATAACAGATACTGCAGCAACAGGGAGGAAAAAAGGCAGAGAGTCACAGGGGAGGTTTAAACACAATTAATTGTTCTTACTTATGCACATACTTCACAAAATAAGGAGTTTGAAAGATAAGGATAATTGCTTTTGAGTAGTTAGAATGTGCTGCTTTGTAAGCAACTATAATGTCTGACATGGGGACAAAAAAGATTACTAATATAGATTTGTAAAATGAATACATATCCCCATTGGAGTTAACAGAAGTTGCTGTTCTTCGACATCAACAGAGCAAGGGTTTATCCACATAATTTAGGTATTCTGTCACAAAAATTCAGTAAACTTTTTTATCTGAGTGCTGTGGAAGCTTCTGAAATATTGGATTCCTTAAGAACTTCTCTATATCTTTTTGGCCACAATTTTCTGAAGATTTTCAAAAAATAGGAAAACTATCCTTAATTGTTATCATTATGGTTATTCGAGGAGTAGATATTTTATAGTAACTTGCGAGGCATCCTGCATAGGAAAAGTGATCTTATGAAGACAAATCAAGTCTTGCTCTTAAACCTTCTACCTTCACTCAGAGTTGCCAAGAGGAACTTATAGTTTAAACTTTCTGATATTTATAAATTATTTGAGTATCAACAATAATGTTGACTATGGTATGTATCTATCTATAAAAAATAGTTATTAAATCTATGAAATAAGAAATATTGTCATCTTTAGATGTAGGGAACAGCGGAATGTAAAGAGAATATCTACTCACATAAATGTGTCCTTCTGAATGAAGTTTCGGCATTTGCATATTTTTAGGTATCTAAAAGAATAAATGAACCCTACAAAACCAACCCAAACCTATTAAGGGCAATGTCCCATCTTACATGCTTATTTTGCATTGCTAACATAAGCAGTGTTGGAAGAATGCAAATATAATTGTTAACAAAGCAGTGTCTTGGTTCAGAGGCCAAATAACAGAAATTATCTTAAAGGAAGAAAAAAAAAATCCATAACCTGTAAAAATCCTGGCGTTCTTATCTCTGACTCATTTTATATTTTTCACTTTTCCCCTTTGTTGCTTTTATATGAAGCTGTTATTGAAAGCAAACTAAGCTTTCTGAATCTTACAAGTGACAGTAATAATAGTTTTTAAAGGTAATATTCTGGTCTCATTTCTAAAACTATGAGTAAAAAAAGTAACATTATTTACTTCAAAAAAGGTCTTCCAGTCATCCATGAGCTTGGGCATGCGAGACCAGCAGTCTGCGACACTGTAACAAAAATCATCTTTTTGCTCCTCTGGTGGCAGTATTTCTACTTCAAATGGCAGCTGCCCAAAGAGGCCAGCCTCCACTGCCCCCAGAAAGGGTATGACAGCCAGGTAGTAATTCATACCTGTAACAATAATTAAAAAGGAAGAGGTGTTAATCACAAGCAAATGAAATATTCCTGCACAGAAAAATGAACTCTGTCCGACACCAAATGCAACCATTTCAAATTAACACTGATACAACTGTGTTCAGCAGTGGGACATATGTACTGAAATGCACTAATAATTTTATCTGTATTGATTTAGATGTGCTTGTATTGTTCATTTATATATTGTTCTTTAGGAGCCTTGCATAAGCTTACAGTGTGCTTTAATTTGCAGGAAAGAGAGAAACTACTAAAAAAAAAGGCTGTTATGGACATGACAAGAAAAGTCTCTCAAATATTAATTGCAAACTAAGTACAGAAAGACCAAAGGGTATTCCACAAGTATTATTTTAATGGAAAAACTCTCTACTTTGCATCCTAGACGTATAAGAAATGCAAAGGCAAATACTAGCAACATTCTACTGGAAAATAATAATTTTACTTTAAAAAAAATATTTAATTCCCTGAAAACTGCTTGAAAATTACCTCGATTTCTCTGTCTATATTTATTTCAGGCTTCCTTTGACCTGACCCCTAAGTTGGAGCAGTCAAATCCAGCATGTAGGAAACTCAGGCGCAATTCTCACCTGTGCCAAATCTTGTCTGCAGTGAGACTGCCCACAGGGGTATTTGATATTCCTCATTTGAAAGGATGACTTTTAATTCTCCTCTTAATTGGGTCCCCTTTGTAGAAATAAAGTTTAATAACTTTCAGTGAAGAAAATCCTGGGAACCAGTTGTTCTTTCTTTTGGGTGGGTGCCTCTGAACCATTGTGCTGAGAAGTCATTTGCTCATACTTGATCTCAGGGCCACAAATGGCCCTGATATGTTGTACACAATTCCCAATAGTGAGGACCAAAATTATAAAACCCAACCACCTACCACGTATCCCTGTCCTGCTAATGGGAAACTGCTGTTCCACCTTGTGGGGAGAAGACCACAAAACAAAGCTCAGCAAGAAGGAGTGTATGCATTGGGCTATAGTTCACCAGAGACTGAGTCTGCACAGGAATGCTGAGGGAGCTGGTGTATCACTCTAAGGATGAGATGCAAATAAGGGTGGAGTGGCATGGAGGTACTATGGTCATGCTCTGTTGAAATCAGTGCAGATATGGAACAAAGGACAGAGCAACACAACGGTATTGTGGTTATTCTCCATCAAAAACAATGCAGCTAACAGGAGCTAAGACAAAGGAATGATCCAGATGGTAACTGAAAGCTGGACTTTGCTTTATTAGCTTGAAAATACATATTATTTTTCATACCCTACATATGCTAATGACTAAACTCAATTTATAAAAATATGTAATAACTCAAACTCCACCTCAACATGAAACGTCATCAACTGTAACTTTAGTTTCTCCCTTCCCTCAAAGAAAATATAGCTTATGTGTGGAAGGAGGTCAGAGAAGACTACATCGTGATTTCTGGGATCAATCAACATGCTGAACCTGTCTTCTCCCTATAGGGTTGCCTATTGGGTAAGAACCTTACTCGATGCAAGCTAAATAATTATTATATCTAGCTAGCTGTAATTGGTGATTAGACTTTATCCATATATTGCTTCAAATTTATTTTTGCAATCTGCTACTACCAACAGCAATCTCTGAACCTTTACCTGTCACAGTCTTCTACTATCAGTGTTTGTTAATAAAGCATGTTATTCTGTAAACTGTTTAGTGTAAGTTGTTCACGGGCACTAGGAGTGGCTGGCAGTGGATAACATCCTTGACAAAATTGGTCATATATACCAGCTAAGACTGGGAATGCTGCTGGTGTGTGACCCTGAATAGGCTGATTGAAACAAAACAGTGAGCTGTTCAGTGGGGTCCCCATAATGGGACACTGACAGGCTGGTTGGGCACAAGGGTCTCGACTTCCCTGGGAGTGCTGAGTGAACAAATATAAAGGGTTCAAGGAAACCCCTCTTTTCAGGTGACACACCTGTCGTGGTTTGACCCTGGATAAATGCCTGATGTCCAGCAAAACTCCTTCAAGGCCTCCCCCCACCCCCTTTCACCTTCCAGAGGGACAAAAAGAAAAACCAGCTAGTAATTTACGGCTAGAGATAACAACCGAAAGAGGAGCTTTGATTAATACCACGGGCAAAGCAGAACTTAGAATAATGCATAAATTTATTGCTAACAAACTAAAAACTAAAACTAAGAAATAAAAACAGGTTAGAAACACTTTCCCACCACCACCCCTTGATCTGTCCATGCCCCCTCCTTTCCCTGATGGTGTGGGGGACAGGGGAATAGAAGGTTTACAGTCAGTTGTTGCTGGGTCAGCCATTCGCAGATCTAAGTCCAAAACTCGAGCAACAGTTCTGTCTCAGGGGGTTTTCCTGTGGGCTGCAAAGGGGACAGTTCGCTTCACCACAGTCATCACCACGGTCACAGGGGAATTACAACTTTGAGTCCTTCCCCTGCGCTCCGTGGGGTCCCCCCCACGAGAGAGAGATCCTCTGCTCTCTCGTGGGTCATTCCATGGGGTGCAGTCTCTCACGAAAAACTGCCTGTACCTACTTAGTATGGGATTCTCCCTTCATGGGTCTCAGCCGCAAATCTCTGCAAGGCTCTGCTCCACCTTGGGGAGTCTCCTGCTCAGCGTGGGTCCTCTCCCTCCGTGGGTCTCCGCTGCAAATCTCTGCGAGACTCTGCTCCAGCTTGGGGGGTCTCCTTCTCAGCGTGGGTCCTCTCCCTTTGTGGGTCTCGGCTGCAGATCTCTGCAGGGCCTCTGCTCCACCTTGGGGGCTCCTCTTGCTGAGCGTGGGTCCTCTCCCTCTGTGGGTCTCAGCTGCAAATCTCTGCACGACTCTACTCCACCTTGGGGGCCTCCCACGAGGTAACAGCTTCTTTCATGCCTCCCCCTGCTCTAACAGGGGGGTCTTTGCACCCCGATGGATCCCATGGGCTTCAAGGGGACAACTCGTAATCACCATGGTCATCACCAACGTATTCAGGGAATAATAGTTTTAAATCCACTCCCTGATCCGTGGGGTCCCTCCCCCTCCTTCTCCTCTTCTCCTCCTGCACTGACCTTAATGTCTGCGTTGTGATGTTGTTAACCCATGGCTGCCCAATTCTAACTGCGCCACAACTTCTTAAATATGTTTTCACGCAGGGGCGTAACTTAATGGTTCAAAAGCAGGAAGTTTTCCTCGGAGCTGGCCCTCATTGGCCCTGCTCTATAGGATGGAGGGAAACTTCCAGAGGCTTCCAACAGAAGCCAATCTTCCTCTTATATAAAAAAAAAAACCCTAACCAGATAAACCCACGACAACACCTCCTGTATGTAGACTTGGTTGGGAAATGAGGAGGAAATGTATTGCCAGTCAGAAGAGCAAAGGAAAAATCTCAAGTCATGAGACTGTCTCACTGGGACTCATTGCTTCTTGTTTAATGTTTTCATGAGAAGTGTTGAAACCTTGATTTCAAATCAGAAAGTACTTATATTCTTTTAAGGGTGCTTGCATATATTATATATTTGCACCTGCTGGGGTGCTCAGAGGGCAGGCAACAATGCAGGAGAGGACTATACTGAATATTATTCTAGGCAAAAAAGACTGATGTTGTTAAGCTGGGAGTGTCCCATACACCTAGGGGTGTATTAAATGTGAGTTTCTGATTTAAACTATTTCCTGGTTTTGTATGACTATTCGTGCTTGAGAGGGCAGCTCTGAAGGACAGCTGAAAGCACTCAGAACAGTAAAAGACATTTCTATGCAGTTTCAAAGACTTTTTGCATGTTCTTGCTGTAATAAGCTAAATCAAGGCTGAGTTTATACATTTTGTGGAAGCAACAAAATTGATATCAAGTGAAGATGCAGCATTTAGAAGTAAGTGAAGAGCAGGAATGCAAATCCTGAGAAGGTATACATGATGGTTTCTATTCCAGGAAGGTCCCCTGCTTGCACAGGGCTATGCAGTGACCCTTGTTACTGCATGGGACACCTTCCCTCAGAGCATCTAGAGCTATCCAACCACAGTGGTGGGAAACCAAAGCTGGAGTGAGTATCACAGTGAGCTTTGGTTTTACTATAGATTTACATTTTAAATTTGTTCTATGCTTGTGTTTTTGTTCACTTGAAGATATATGCATTTAATTGCTGGCTCACAGCCAGAAGCTTCATTCAAAGGGCCTCTGCAACAAAGGATTCCTGTGGCAGGGAAGGGATAGAGCTGCTTGCTGAAACCTGCTGGTAGGCCTGATGGAAAGGGGGACTTAGGACAAGACAGCAGAGAAGCTGAGGGAGCAATGGAAAACATGCTACAGGAAAGAGAACTAAGGGTGATGCAAGAACCACAAAAATTCCTGTTCGACATTCTCATACCAAGTTTTAGTTTGAAGTGCTAGCATCTAATCTGAACAAATCTTCTCTGGAGTAATTGAAAGCTGCAAATACCTACAAAGAAAGATAACTGTCATGGTGTTTCCCACACGTTTCCATAAATTTTTGCAGTGTAAACGTTTTTAAGGCTGCAAATTTGTTGCTTTGTTTCTTTTTCTCCTTCCTTAAATAAGTTATCAAAATCAACTAAATTTCACGTACTCACACTTAGGTGTCTTACTGCAAGTTTGCAATGGAGCATTACCTAGCATGAAAATTGTAATAGAGAAGTCTAAGGAGAAAAAAGATTTAGAAATGGCCTTCTAGGACATTAATCTTATTTTGAAGAAGAATAGTGTAATAGCATATACTTACAGGACCACCAGCTTCTTACAGATTGGCACAGGAGGTCTCCATCTTCATAGCCACAGGAAGCCACACCAGAAGGATCTGCTAACCTACCTGAATGAATCAAATGAAATAATGTGACAAATACTTCTCAAACTTTTCATACAAGAAATCCTACTGAGAGGGAAAAATATTTATAGGAGTAAAGCATCCAGAATTTTGCTCAGAGAAGCAAAACAATTACGGTTGCTTTGTTTCATAAACTACTGTTCCTAGAGTAGTTGAATTTCTCAGTGCTTAGTAATTTGATTGTGTTTTACATTTTGATTTATTCCTCACTGTAAAAGTATTCTGTGAATTTATGGAATTGTTTGAAAACAGCACATCACAGTGATATTTTTATGGAGATATAAATATGAATTCACACAGAGACACAAACACATGCATAACTGATGCATCATTTCCAATAGATGTAGGGCTGCTAGTGCAGGAAAGCTGCTTAATGAGCAGAATGGCACAAATTAAATGTGCTAGTAATTGTCTCACCTAATTGGGTTGTGTGATACAGAATTGCTTCAGTTTAATCATGCATACAAACATGGCCTTACTGTGCACCTAAGCATGCAAATTTTGTTGTAACTGATTAGCAAGGTGTTCAACCATCTGTGCTGTAGCAAACATGCAAGACATATTTCACAATTATTCATAATGGCATGTAAGGCTTATTTTACTTTAATCATGTGACATGAAGAAACAGCCTAAGTCCTAAAAGAATAACGTACATGTACATTAAGTGGTAAGTAGACGTGTAGTGTGTCAGGAATTCTGCTTTAAGTGCATGCCATGAAATTACCATGATCTGGTCCAATGACTTGAGCCATTCCAGGAGCTCTCACACTCTGCCCTGCAGAGCACTTACTCTCTGACAAGTCAGTTGAATAAAGACAGCATAATTTCTGTCAGATTAGAACTAAACCTTATTACCAAACCAAATTTTCTGATACTTTTTGCTGAAGAAGAGACGATCATGAACAATGTGCATACAAATTATCCTAATTATCTTCCTTAGATGACTGGACAGAGCTTGTGCTTTGGGGCATGCTAGCTGCTCAAACTCATGTCTTTCAGTAGCAGAACACTGAGAGCATGAATTTGCAATGTTGAGGATTGCAGTTCCACTGGATTTTTCTTTTAAAATGAAAAATTATGATTTTTACTATTTACAGAAATATTCTATTTTTCAAGATTCTACTTCAACACAGGGTGCCAAAAATAAGCAGCAATAGATCATTGGTGTGCAAAAGAGATGGATGGGAATGGTAAAGGATAAGAAGAAAAACAAGACAAAATGTTGCAAAAGAATTGTACACGAAATTTAACAAAGAATGTTAGCCTTTGTGTTTTGGGAAAATAAAGAATCCCAGGCAGTATCAGTGATAATTACAAGATATGCATAAATTACTAGCTGCACTTACAGGTCTACACTCCATTTTTGTTGTCTCTGCTCCCTCCTATTCTCTGTGTTTAACAGGATTGTTATTTCAGTCTTCAGATCTACCCAGGCTAATCTATGTCTTTCTGTATCAACAGTGCTGCCCAGGAGTACGTTATTGGCAACTATGGGCAACCTCATCAGCAAGATTTTTCCACTGTTTTTTGGGGAAAGGTTGTTACTGAAAATGCTAAATGCAGTTTTCCTTATCTTGCTGATGAAGAACTCTGAGCCCATCCTTCATTTAGCTGTATACTTCTCTGAGCAACACTCATCACTAAATTCTCCTTCAGGTGTTCCTTTACCAGTTCAGCAGTTCCCTGTTTCATTCTTAGCTTGTAAAGTATCATTAAAGATTTCCATTCTATTCTTTGCTTTTACAAAGAGAGGAAGTACATTTCTGGACTTTGATAAAACAGGACATAACATGAAAGAAGATATCAAGTTAGCCTGACAATCTTTATACAGAAACACATCCATAAAAATATTTTCTCAGTAGCATAACTTTCCGGACCAGACAGAACCATTAATTCAACAATTTTTGTAGTATTTTCAAAGATCTGTTGTCTTCCATCATGAACTTAAATCCTGCTTTTGTTCGCCCAAGCTTATTAAGTCAATATACAAATGCTTCAGCTATTTCTCACTAGTTTAGCCCAGTTGACTGTCTTGATTAGGTTTAGCCTCTTGCTAGCCTCAATACTGTATGCACCAGAATTAGGTTGTTCTCTGTCCCTTATCCTTCAACTTCTCTTTCTCTTTTTTTTTTACTGTAAAACATTTTAGTATTTTTTTTAACCTTCTGGTCATGTAATTTCAAAAATATATCTCCTTGTCTAACGACCAGTCCTATGACTCTTTGGCAGGTGACAGTACACCTTTACCTATCTATACAACCAGGTGCAAATCTTCCTCTTACCTACTATGTCATACTTGACAATTGTCACTGCAACAAGGCACACCCTCACCTTTTGGATGAGGTCATACTACATAACTGGATCGTTTCCAGAAGGTCACCACTCAAAGTAGCTTCTGCATCCAGTCATCTTTGCCTCACAGTGGGTCAATTCTCCTGCTGAACCAGCCATCCTCCTCATCCTCTCCTCTTTTTGTGTACGTAAAGAAGGAAAAGAGGAAAGACCTTGCCTAAACTCCAGTCAAATTCTTCATGTTGCTGTTTGAGAGCTAGTTTCCTGTTTGGATTTTGCTTACTACCTCATTTTCCTCATTTTGACTTAGGAGTTAATTTTCCATTAGGTGTGGCTAAATGCTGGCAGCCTTCCTTCACCAGCAGCTGCAGCACCTCTGTCTTCTTCCAAACATACAGCTTCAGCCAAACCCCCACATCATGGAACTACAGATTACATACAATAAAGAAAAAAATGGTAAGACAGATGCATTTGCTTACACCTTGTTATCACCAGGCACAAGTCCCTGAAAACATCATTAACTTTTATTCCCTTATTCCTCTCTTTTCTGCTTTCTAGAACAAGGCAAGTTCAACTCCGGCTTTGAATAGAAAGCTTCACTGACTGCTGTGAGAGAATGCATTCTCTGGTAAAGCCCCTGATAAGATATTGCAGCTTTAGCCTTAAGGGACATTTCACATGTGTTTCTGTGTCTGCTTCCCTGTCACAGACAGCAAGCAAACAAGTATGACTGCCCTAGATAACAACAAGCTTTTAGGGGATAAACCATAAGAATTTGAACAAAATTTAAAATACAACAAAACCAAATAAACAACAACAACAGCCAAACAAACCCACAGACCCCACAAACAAACAAAACAACCTCAACAAGCAGAACAAACTAATTTTTGTAAAAAGCATATATAGAAAATAATGAAGCTAACTGATCAAAAAGAGCAATTGGAAATAAACTCACAGAGGGAAAGACAGACTTTCAACTATCTGTATTAGAAATTAAACTCAAACCACCTATAGAAGATTGTAACATTAGCAACCATTAACAAAAATTAAAAGCTGATTGATCAACAATTTTAGAATCACCCTGAAGAGTTTAGGCCATGAAACCTCTGTGTGATAAACTGGAGCAACTGGGATTGCTTTTTCAAAGATTTTCAGCTAGCTGAAATATTGCCCATCTTAACCAGAGATCTTCTGGATTCTGACCTGTTCATATGAGGAATTCATATGAGCTATTGCTCAACAAGGCAAGAGTGTTCTCTTAGGTTGGCATTTCTTTTTCAAATTGGCAGCTTAGCTCAGTATGTCAAAGTTTACACTGTCTGAGGCTACACTGGGCTTTTGGGACAGAAACCTTGGAAAGGAAGACTCAAAGCAGATCTGGTAAACACTTTGCTAATCTAGCAGCTTAACAACATAAATCATACCTGTATGAAATTGCCACCCATGCTGCAATGGTAATCCCCAGAGAATATTGCCTATGTTTTGGGGTCCAAAGGCACTAAAATATTTGGCTGAAGAGTTTAGCAAGCTCTTATACACTCCCAGTCGTTCTTGATAGTTCCAAGCATTGATGACAATTTTGTTGCCCTTTACTGGGAAATCCAGCAGGTTTTCAGGGGCAAGGTCCCACAGAGGGGGATATTCATCTTCTCCAATGATCTTGTTTTCACTCCGTGCTGTGGCAGTCACAGGACTCAGGGTAACAGTCACTATAAGAAGAGCATGTATGCCAAGGCAGGGCCACATGGTGAAGGTTTATGATCCAGGTATTTGTGGCTGCAGGGTTTTTATCAGGCAAGGTGAGGGCTCAGCAAAAAAAAAGGGTGACTCATACACAGAGGTCTCCCCCGCCCTTCTCCCTTCCCAGTGACCCTGACCTGTAGTTGCCAAATTTCCAGCTAAGAGTAATGCTTTGTCCTCTCCATCGAATCTGGGGAAAAGCAGCAGATGTTTAAGACAAATCAATCTAATCAGAAAATATCCAAATCTATGCTGTCCGTGACATATACCCAGCCTTCCAAATGGCTGAGGTGCAACAATAATATCTGTACAGTTGTGATATCAAACTTTTTGTTGCCAACTTTGTTGCTAACTGTCAGCTTCCCTTTCCCAGCCTAGTTCTTTCTTGTAAAAAAGGGACAATGCGACAGAGCTCACCCCAGTACACACACAAGGCAGGGTTGTGCTAGGACTGAGGTACTCTGAGGAAGGCTCCAGGCACTGAGAAAGTTGCAGCAGTGACATGTTGCTGGCACTGCCTTTGGCACCTTTATCTTTTGGCCTTGGAACAACTGTCTGCAACCTTCAGGTCATAAGAGTGTTGAAAGTAGCCAAATCAGCCTGTCTGCACGTTAGGCAGCACCTGTCTGGCTGTACTTTTAGTATTGGTTTGTGTGGAAATGGTCATCATTATAAAGTCATAAAGTCTCCCACTGAAGATCTCTCCAGGATCTTACAGACTGCAAAGGGAATACAAAGGCCAAGCCTACACTGACAAAAGGGGTGTCTAAGTTACACTCCAACATAAGTAAAACTGTCCAGCTGCTTTCATCTCACCTACTTTTAGGACTTCTAGGACTTTATAATCTTCAGCTGCTTTTTCTCAGATAAGCAATGGTTGCAAAAGAACACTCAGCAAACAAACACGTGGTTTGTTATCTCTGTAGTCTTTTATTTGCATGAGAAAAATTGCAAATGCCCCTTTCCTTTGAAGTAATTCTGTGAGTTTAGGTTGGGCTTTTTGTGCCTAAAGTACCTTATACCCTGGATGGAGTAAACCAAAACTGGCTGCAAACCTTTGACAGTAAATTTAAAGAAAATTTATCAGTTCAATTCAAATTTTTTCCATTTTCTCTCTGCGTTAAGGAGACTTTCTAGTAAATAGCATGATTTTTCAATGATCATTTATTATTTTTGGTTCCACTACTGAGAAAGAAACAAAGGCTTTTGAAATACAGTGTTCTACTGAGATTAACACAGAGCTGAGAACACTTTTCCTAATCATGCTGCTTTGCAGAGGTTTCAAATAATCAAGTTGTTCTTTCATTAACTTTCTGTGAATAGGATTTATCTAACCTCACTGTGGACATTTAAACATTAACCTAGCTATGAAAATTCCCTCTATAGCCAAATCAGAGAATCAGGCACGTCCAGAATGTAACTTATTTAAAGCACACTACTGAGAGATGTATTGCCCCTGACTGACTGTAGAGGGAGTAGAAGTTAACGTTTACCTTTAGACATAGAAAAAATATTTTTAAAATACATAAAATAAATATTGTCTTACCTACTTTTCTGAAATATTAATTTCAGAAATGTTTTCAAATGTACCTTTTTTTTTTCTTTAAATAAGACATTCTCTTCAATAATCCTGAGGGTAAATGCCAAGAACTGTGTTGACTTCAGATATGGATAGATAGATAGATAGATAGATAGATAGATAGATAGATAGATAGATAGATGGATAAATATGGCTTTAATTGAGACAATGGGCATTAAGGCTCACCTCAAAATGAAGGGTGCTGAAAGGCATCAGGGAGGGCACAAGACACACAGAGGAAAGCTGTGACTCCATGAAATAAAAGGCACCAGTTTCATAATTGCACTATGGCAGAAATTTTATTTGGGAATATGAAGGACTGAGTAAGAATAGTTGGCCATTTTTTTTTTACCATCACTTAAAAGTTTCCAAATTGGGAGCCTAAATTTCTGATTTTCTATAGTCAAGGGGAGAGATGTCAGCCATTTGTATCACAAGTGCTTTCATTTAAGGCAATTAGGTAAAAAGAGATGAATAAACTTCTTCACTTTTTTGGGGTTTTTTTTAAGAGATACCATATATTTAGATCCTCATGGCAGATGACATGTATTAAGTTGACTGGTTCCACGTTTGTGTGGAACTTCACTATGCATGAAAAACTCATGCATGTCTTCCTCTGCCATCTAGAAAGGCAAACCCTATTGACACTGGTCTTGGAAGGCATAAAAATATTAATTGCTAATCTGAATGCAAAAAAATGTACTTTCTCAAAAGACAATACAGAATTAAGAGAAATTGATGACATAATGATTGTCTTATATCCATTTTTGATCTACTTTAGAGAAAAAAATTGTGCTATATACTAAATGGTATGTAACAAAACTTGAATATATCTATTTAGACAGACTCTGCTGAGTTCCTTCACTTTTAGAATTTTCAGGCTTTTGCCTTATTATGGTAATAAAAGAACTTCAACAACCTAATTAATCTTTAAAGAGTCAACAATAATTTTTTAATAATAAAAATTCTTCCTGAAAAATATTATAATTCATTTTATAGCTCTTACTCCATTTTTGCATTTATCTGTGTTGGCAAATAAGTTGCTGAAGTTTCTGTACGACTTCAAGGACAACAGTTTTGCTTTGAGAAATATCTAAGTTGACATATCCAGTTTGGAATCCAGTCCTGTTGGTTTTGGTGTCCTGAGGGCCATGAGGGTAGGATTCATTCGCTGTCAATCATAATGGCTTGAGTGGTGTTGGTGTTGGATGTTGAGTCATAGCACCTCTTCAAGGCTGTCAGCACTTTAAACAAGTGGAAGATAAGGGAAGACTGTTAGTGGTCTCTTCACCACTGTTCTATTCACCGCTCCTTTAATAAGTACCTTACCAGTTACTCAGTAAGGATGTGGTCAATAGACATTGCAATTGACACACAAGCTGGGAAAGATTGTAGATTATGATAGATGGTAATTTCAGGTCTGATAAGCAATTGTCAAGTTTCAAGGGGCAACTCTGTACTTTTCAGGTGGGCTACAGATTTTTCTTCAAAATAACTGCAGAAAAGCTCGTAAACATCAGTTAGATTGATTGAAATGACTACATGAAAAAATGGCAGGCCTAAGTACCAAAACTATCAAAACATAAAGTTCTGTAGTCCTGAGGGGATACACTAAGGAAGGAACTGGAAAGCCCATGAGGAAGATTCATCAGTACTTCCACTGGAATGAACTCAGAACTGACACAGCATTTTGCAGGTGAGAAATCTTTAGGTAAACTGGAGATGTCACTATCCTTCAAGCACATAAAACACCACTAAAAGGAAGGGTTCACCCACTTCATTTTAGGGCAACTGTTCTAAGAAGAAGAAGAATGAGTTTTCATTTAGATAGGATGTTGGTATGGATGAGCCTCCCTATCCCCTGGCACCTTTTTTCATGCTCTGACATTTCCACCAGTAATTGTGAGTGTTCCTTGACTGTGATCCATTAAACAAGACCACATTGCAGCTGAAGGTATTCTTCATGTATTTCACTGGATAAATTTAGAGCAGTGAATATATTTAGGTTGCTTGCTAACCTTTGTTGTCTGCAGCTACCATTTTGAAGACTTTCTATTTCTTTTTGTCACAGGCCTTTGATATTTGGCAGGGAGGATCTCTCTGTCTTCAGTGCCCTCCAGCAAAACACCTTAGTGGGTCTATTAAAGGGATTATAAATTGCTTCTGGTGTGGTTGTGAGTAAAGGTCATCAGCTAAACTTCATGACCACATGAGTGGACTCTACTGCTAATGCAGCAACACATGTGGTAAGACCATCAGGCATCCGAAGGGAAATGGTACTGTGTGTATAGTGGATCTAGCAGGAGGTGTTGCATCATCATATCCTGGCCTCTCCATACATTTTTGGACCTATCATTTCTCCTTCTTTGGAAAACATCATTCTCATGTTGCCTATTATTCCCATTCTCTCCCCTGCAAAAGCTGTCCTGTCTTACCTGCTGATCTTGCCTCACCAGAAAGAGTAAGCTGTGCTGCAGATCCTGACAATTCAGACTATAAATTGTGCTGATAAATCCTGTTGGTGTAGTATGGTCATAATAATATATTCACTTTATGTCTCTCTCTCTCTCTTTTTTTTTTTCAAAAACAATCCACTGAATAGGGCATAGACAGTAGCACAACCAACCAACCAACAAACAAAACCCACAACCAAACCAAAAACAAAGAAACAAAAAAAACCCCTTCCAAGCCTAATAATAATAATAATGATTAAGGTTCCAAATCAAATCCAATCACTCCTATTTTAGGAAATACTGGATTCATAGCTGTGGTGGAATTTTACCATATGCAGTTGTTTTCTCCAGATGAAGCATTATTCTTTCCATGAGGCTGGCTGGGTGAAAGTCTGTCTGGATAAATGGCTACAAAGGCAAGGGTAAGCCCAGTGTTTCCAGAGTTCCAATTCATTGTGCTAAAAGAAGAGTAACTACCAGCAAGGTAAAAATATGAATTTAGGAGCAAGCTACAAGATGTGTAATAGGTACCTGATGCTATCCCAGATGTACTCTTTCAGATCAGAGTTCTCCAGATGAGTTCAGACCAGACACAAATTTCCTGAGCAGTTTTGCTTGCAGGACCAATGTTAAGATGTGAGCATGTATAAGTATATAAATATAACTATATATAAACAAATAGACATGAAACCAACTAAACAAACAAAAGCACAAAAATACAACACCAAAACAAAACAAACAAAGACAAACAAAGCAAACAAAACAAAAAACCCACAACTCTTCACCAGACCTGAAATAGGAAAATTTGAATTAACCTCTAGTTTTCATTTTCATAATGCTTTATGGAGGTCTATTTTTTCCTTAAAGGTTAGTTCAGATGATACCAAAACCTTCACATCTTTTTGCTGTCTTCATCTCAGAAAGTGAAAGTTAAGCTGATCATGGAGTCAGATATCTGTAGTATTTAGCACCTACAGATCTGTGGTTGTTGCCATCACCTTTTCAATACCTACCATAAAAGACACCAGCCTTATTTTCATAATGTGGTGGGATTCATTCCTTTGAGGCAGACCACACAAAACCTCCACTCACAGAAACACAGATTTAAAAGTTGGTAAAACCAAAATAGATATATTCCTGAGAGTATCAGGGTTGTAAACACATGTTTAATGGAGGAAGATGATAGTAAATTTTTAATATAATACATCTATTTTGTCTCAGGAATACTCAAATACAGCCCTAAGAATGTGTACAAAGTCAAGGAATTCTTTTGGTTGTTTTTTTGTATATCACTAAGGAATGAGCCAACTGTGGCAAAAAAATACCAGAATCACATTGTCAATTGGGTTTATTTTCCAATCTTTCATTAATTATGCATCCATTTATAAGACAAATCAACTGAATCTCCACTTATATTTTTAGCATGACATTTTAATGAAATGAAAATGAGAATAAGTGGGAGTAACTAATTAGAACAAATCAGCATAATGGCAAAGATTCATTAAAATAAAGGCACAAATATCCAAAGCAGTAAATCTGCAGCTAGATGCTGGTGCCCAGATTTACTGATGCAAAGCATGCAAAATGCATAAATTAGAAACTTGAAGCAAAACAGCTTTTTTTTTGCCATTTGGAAGGAGTAAACAATTAATTCGAGAATTAAAATCAGGATATATTTTGAAGCCCTTAAAACTCAGAGACTGCCAAGAAAATTTTCAGAAGACTGTGAACCAGCTTCTTCCAGCTGCAGCCATTTTTCTTAGGCTGAAAAATAAAAGGGAGGGGGAGGGGAGAAGCTTCCTTCCAAGAAAGGAAAGGAGAACTAACAAAAATGCTCTCAAAGAAACAAATTAGTCTTCATTGTGTGAGCAGGAAAAATAAATTTTAGTATAAGAAAACTAGAAGGAAATGTAGTAAAATAACAGACAACTAGTATAAATTATCCTCACATTTTTTCCCTAATTTTGCTTCTGTCATGGGAAAGAATAACACTCTTGTTGTCTCTAATTGATATTCTGTGTTAGTATACAGCACAGTATTTCGGTTCTGCAATTTCATTTGCAATGACAGAGGAAATAAGGGTGATTTTCAATAAAAACAGATTTCAGTCTCATTTAGAGCAGTCTGAATAACTCACTAAGACTAAATTCCAAACCCATCTGATTTAACTAAACTGTGTATTTAACATAATTCCTAGACCAAATCAGTCATTTTTGAAACATAATCATGGTACTACAAACATAGACAAGGTATATAGGGAGCAAACATATGCATGGATAGGTATTAAAAGAGAGAAATGACTTGGTATTCACAGATACTTGCACAACAAATCTAACATTGAAATGAGACCTAATGGTAGTATATGGAGAGATGTCACATCACCAAGTTGAGTCATGGCAGAAAAAAATGTTTTTTAAAACAGAATATTTTTTTGTAAAACATGATAAATACTTCCATGCCCATTTTTTCATGCTTTTCTTTCACTTGACTTCCATTTCTTTTTAGATCACACCCCAGACTCCAATACCTGGATGCTACTAAGGACTCTGCTTCTGAGATTTCTCATATGACATGATTTCATACATATCGATATCAACTCCACAATGCAAGTGCCCAGTGCATAAAGATTCATGTGAAATATATTTCCTGTATCTAACAGCTACCTCCTGATATACACAGCAAACATAAACATGACTGAGTGCCACAAAGGCCACCAAGTTTGGGAGCATAATAAAAACCCTGAGGTACACAACTAGGCAGCTATTGTGGGACAAGACATTCTAGTCCATTGCCCCATGTCATAAAAAAATTTGCCCTTGGATTATCAAAAGAATGCAAGAGAAACACCTTTAAAAAGGATTGAAAGGAATTCATTTTAGCCCCCACGTGTTCCTATCAAGCAAGAACCTCTGAGGGTTCACTGATTTCACTGAAAAAAATGTCCAGCTTCCCAAATATTCCTGGCCTGCTCCAAAGAGCCATTTCCTCAAATGAACGTGGCATATGACCTTACTCAGTTTGAGTCATATTTAATTGTCATATTTAGTTCTCATCAAGAACATAAGAATAGTCTTAGCTAGTAAAAAGGTATGCCTCCCTTAGCCTCCCATCCAGCTGTCTGTCCTGTTCCCACCTTGCTTTACAGTATAACCTGTCTTCCTTGCCTGCCTGCCTGCCTGCCTGCCTGCAGCATCACTTGGGTCATGCTCTGTGGTCTTTGTGGGGAGCTGCAATACAATGTTTATTTACAGGGGATGACATACCATGGGAAAGCATCCAGCAGAAGAGGCTGGGGAGATGTGATCTGAATTTTTTTCTGCTGTTTGGGTGGTGAAGGGAGCTGCTGTGCTCCCTAGAACAGAGGTTGCCTTTCCCAGTGTGATGTGACCTGTTAGTGATGATTATTTGTGTCATTGATACAAATAGAAGAAACTAGATTTAAAAGACAGACCAGGGGTTATTTTTTTTTTCATAAGCATAGACCTTGCTAGCAGCGGTTTTACACATACCAACACAGTATACAATTAAACACAAATGATCTTAAAATCTTGAAATCTTAAGTTTTTAAGAAGGAGACAAAAGACAAAACCCCCTCCACAACAGTGAACATAAGCAGCCAAGCTTTACAGAAGGCAGGTTTCTGAAGTCTGTGACTTCCTCCTGGATTTCTATTTCATATTTTTCTGATTAATTTAATTTAAAATGCTTAGTCTTGGAGAGAGAAGACTTGGATTTGTGTTCTGATTGTCTGTCTTTAAACAAGTGCTTAAAAAGTAAAGCATTGTAGTGTATTTTGTCAAATCTGAATGAGTAGAGCAGATTCTGATCCTGGGCTTTTACCACCCTTATGCTAAAATCACAGATCAAAATTCTTTGACTTAACCTCATCTTCAAAAATACTTGTAACAAAATATTTGATATTTTTGTTCCACAACTATGAATGCTAACGGTATGGTTGTGACACAGGTCCTCCTTCCCTCCTTTCCTCCTTCCCTCCTTCCTGCCTCCCTTTCTCCCTTCCTCACTTCCTCCCTTCCTTTTTTCTTATAGTCCACAGGACAATAGTTGGAAATAAAGAATTTACCTCACATTTTCCTTTGGAGTCCACACTAGTGCCAGCTAATCTGAATAAGTAAGGGTGGTGAAACTGCAGGCTCCTGTAAATTTGTAAATGAACACTAGATGATGCTACATAACTTTTCAATCTTTTGCTTTCACACCAACTGGAAAAAAAAAAAGGAATAAAGTCAAAAGACTAGACTAGAACTTGGTTTTAATACACTGACAAGTATGCACCAAAGCCAAATCATTGCACTGGAATAAAAAAATCTACATTCCTCTCCCAATCAAAGAGAGGGTACGGTACGTGTGATTTTAGGACTCCCTGTGCCATACATTGTGGCAATGTGCTACAGAACAATTTTAAACAAACCCTTAACAGCAATGGTGCTTTCAAAATGCTTTGCCAAAAAAATTGGCAAAGAAACCCTGCCCTTTGCATCTACTTCAGCTTCTCAATTCACAGGCTTCTTTGAAAACATTGCTCTGTATTTAGCACATAACAGAACAGGCCCTTTTCACTGAACCAGGTATCAACTCTTTTGCTGCAGTCAGGACAATGCCTTAAACTGATGTGAACATCACATGCCGTACTTGGATTAAGTCAGCTTGGTCCAGATGAAACTTGTGCTGACAGGTAATGTGGCAGTGTACAGAAAAAGGCTGTGGCCCAGAGAAAAGGCTTTGAAGTCATTCTGACTTCTGTTTTTCCTATAAGAATTAGCTCCTCTGATCTCATTGACCCTTGTATGTATGATGTCCCTATGTCACAGTTTAAACACTAACCAAGTGGTGATTCTGACTCTTCGGGTGGATACAGCTACAGATACAAACAAATCCCTGTCCACATATCAATGACTCCTTCATAATTTGCAGAAATATTAAATGGGAGAATTCCAAATTTTGCTGTCTGGGAAGTGGACTAGCAGCTGCTCTTGCCCCAGGGAGGTAATGATCTGTGCAGTTTCCAGAACTCCTTGGGCAGGAGACACTTCTTAAGCACTAATGTGCTCACCAGGCAGTCATGGAAATACCATTGCCATCTTGCTCATTTCACACCACCAATGCAGGTCACCATTATCTGAATAGCTTTATATGTGGGAAAACCATTGTGACTGCTTTTTGCAAAAGAAAAAAGTTTTGTGGCATTTCACTAATTCAATATCTAATCATCATAGTGTACACTTAATTATGATCTAATATCAAGACAGGGACAGAAGACAGCAAGTATTCATAGTGTCTAAGAAAATACATATATTATTGAACACATCCTAAAATGACAAAAAAGGAAGAAAAAGGTACAGCAATCCACTTGTATGTGACTTACCCATCTCTTTTAAACTGTCATTTCTGACTATATTAACCTCTGGTTTTGCTGCTCATTTTCATTTATTTTCTATGTTGAAGAAGAAATAACATGAAAATAGATATAAAAAGCATAAGATATGGTGTTTGGTTTAGTAGTCCTCCATTTTTGGACTATGGGCAAAATCTGATTCTGAGTCTTGTTGTGGAAGGATTGTGTGGCCCTTGCCTGAAGTGCTTCAGAAGTACCATGATCCTGCATGCAAAGATGTGCGGCTGGAAAATTAGCGAGTGAAACGCAGAAAAAAAAGGAGATTAAAATTACCCAGCAGGCTTCTGCAAAAATGAGTGGGTTTCAGGAAAATCATTGAGTGAAATCCAGCAAAGTATCATTGAGAAATCCTCTCCCAGGCAACCTCCACTGTAGCAAAGATGTGTGTTGTCAGATAAGACACAGCAGAAGAGCTGTGAAGGCTGTTGCTGTTGTTGCAGGAGAGAAATTGACAGTGGTGAGACCATAGTTGAAAATTAGCATACTTGAATTTAAGCATTATCAGAACTAGAGCATAGGGGTTTATAATGCTCTTCTAGAGCCCGAGAACAACTCCGGTCCCTGTCAATTGAGGATGATTACAAGCATGATGATAAGAGTGTAACCAGGGAACAGAAGCTGCTACCTCTTTCATACAAACTAGAGATATTCTGACTAAAAACACTCTCATTCTCGGAAAGGCTTTTCTATTTGTTGTGTATGAAGCTCATACTGTCATCAAGAATTTTTTAATATGCCACTGAACCCTTGTAATTACTCCCTGTATGCACCTTCAGTTTCCTGTGTTAGGAAATGGGCCCCTGCACACAGCCCCATCATTTTCTGTTTCGTCAGTATTGCTCCAACAGCAGTACACATCAAACCTCATCTTACAGTTTCCTCTATAGGTCTCCAGTTGCTTTTCTGAGAGATCAACATTGTCCTTTGTGCCTGTGCGGGAAGTTTGATTTTTCTGGTATGCAATGAAGGATGATAGGAATAACATTCCTTACTCTGGGAAGTCATAAATGTGACTGTTTCACAGCTCCTCAATTTCTCATCTTTGCAGGAGCACAACAATTTTGGGGTACAAGTCTCTGTTGCATTATACAGACAATATGCAATGTGAGATCCAATCTAACTGCTTCGTTATAGTTATGAGATTCTCACACACAGCCTAGAAAATGGCACTGAAAGGCTATAAAAATAAACACAAGCAAATCAGGGTCATACTTCAGCACTCAGACTCCCAATGGCTCACAAAACATCCTGCAAGGAGAAAATGTCACCACAGCAGTCACTGAAGAAGCCAGTTATTCTTGCCGAAAGAAGGATGTTCTGGGCTCAATGCAAGTTTTCACATGTGTCTTTTTGTGGGCTTTAATGCTAGCGAAGCCTTCAGCACTTGAGTTTTTGGTATTTCAAGCTACAAAAAATATGGTAAACAAAGATGAAATTTTGTTTTGACTCAGTGAGAATCTTTAAAATTATGGTTTAATGGAAAGTGCATGCAAATGAAAAAATTGAGAAATGCAAAAATGCTTTAGCTTTTTTTCCTCAAAAAACCCCAACCAACCAACCAACCAACTCAGTCATCTCTGAGAGAAGGGACTTAACTTCCCTGAGTTAGTCTGTTTTTCATATATCATTCCAGAATTAGATCTGCAGGGTAGGAGAGAAAGAGATGACAATGAATATTATCATGACTTTAGAAGACTGTGACTGAAAGTCTTAAGGTACACGGCCAGCATCAAACAGAAAATGGGAGTGCACCGCTCAGCTTTGCACCGAAGCATCGGCAGCCTGAGCTGAGCAGAGAGAGCCTTCCTTTCCGGTAACCACACTATTTTCTGTTGAAAGAAAAACTTCATTATAAAACTGGGAATGTCTATTTTGCTACATTGAATGATTTTTATTTTGCTTAAACTTTTTCTTCTGTCATACAAAAGTTTTTTACATGCAAAGACAACTAGTGTTTTAATGAGGTCCATTCCTAGTACAATTCACTATTACAATTCAGGGAAGTTCTCAGATTAAATGAAGCATTTCAAGGGAACAGAACACTTTCTTTTTTTCTAGCCATGGCAGAAATAACCTGTGATTTGAAAATATATATTTTCTTTATAGCAGCTTATTTAGTAAAGCTTCTAAATTAAATCTGTCAGTACTCAAATCACTGTGAACCATCCTGTGCCAGCTTAGAGGAGACAAAGAGCTAAACAGCCAAGGAATCCTAACATTTGGGAATTGTCATTTTGATGACAGCATGAGATTTGCTATTGACTTTAGTGGAACCAAAATTTAGTCCTAGAAGATTTTAGGAAATATCACTGTAATACGAGGATTTGTTCCTTCCTACACATGCCTTTTCTACAATTACAAGACAATCTGGGGTGTGGAAAAAGAGGTTGAGTTTAATAAGAGTGGATCACAATGTTTTTGAGCAAGTATAGGTTTGCAGCAGGTATGTTTATGTGCCTTCCTTGGACTTCTTCCCTCAATAATGAACAAAACCTGTGGGGCATCCTCTTCTGTACATGTTTCATTAATAACTGATTTTTTAGGCCAAACAGAAGCATTGCTGACTGCTGGGATAGGTACCAAGTTAACCCCACATTTGAACTCTGAGGAGAGGGAGAAAGAAAGACTCACTCTGCAGCACTCTTTTCAACTCAAAGGCATTACCTTAAGCTTAAGGGTCAATTATGCTACAGTTATGGTCTCTTGCACCTCAGATCAATACAGGATTATCTCAGATCTTTCCTGCAATGTTCTGATTCTCCATGGGTAACAGCATCAGCTGTTCAGGGTTTACATTTTGCTATGGTAATGTGACCCAAAGCCTTGTTGCAGAACTCCAATGTCAGTGGCCTCGTCCTTACTGCACAAAGCTTGATTGTTATTTTGCTTGTAATAGAATTACACCAGGCTAGATGTACTGTGCTGAATAACATTACTTCATTGGGAGTCCAAACAAGATCAGGCTATCAACATTTAGTCTGTGCCATGCTTTCTGTGAGATGCAAAGAGTACTGGAGGGGGTTAGGGTAGAGAAGCTCAGTGTCTCCCTGAAGCTTGCCCTGCAGGAATAAGGTCTCTCCAATTTCCATTCCCCAACACTCTGACACCACCATAAAGGCTACAGAGGTAACACACCAGTACTGATTTCCCTGGCTGCTCCTTGGAAATACTCCTTCCTTGCCTCCACCTCCTCTCCCTCCCCTCCACCAGCTCCATGGCATTGAAGAAGGGCTGCTTGATGGGGTGACGTGCAGGTAGAGTCACCATAGAAACAGGGGCTCTGGCCTCATTTGCACAGCGAGCTGCTCTTCCGCATTCTGGGGAGAGCACAAAGGCTGTTGCAGGTATAGTCACAGCTGATTGACGCTGTCTGTCATTTAAAGCCATGTAAAGCAATACTGGCACACACAAGGGATGAGATTTGGGGCAAATAATTTTCTCACTTGTTCTTTAAATATGTGTTCCCTGAACCAAAAGCCATGAAATCGACCTTTTATATGTACTTCTTGATACACATACAGAGCATTTTCAGTGCACATGTACCAGCTGGAAAACCCGATATCCTGATTTTATTATTTTGATGTGTGCCAGAGTCCTCTAATTTCTCCATAGTTCTAGGGTACTATGCAAGAAGCTTGGGTATGATCCAGAATGTAGATAACAGCATAACAGGCCTGATAAAAAGCCCAGCAAACTGTTGAACAAAGGATCTGATTCACTGTTGATGTATTAACTTTCAACTTGCCTAAGTATAGTGATTTTGCCATAGTATTTGCAAGTATAAATTAACAAATAAAATCCCAAATCGTCATATTAAAAATCAAATAAAATATAGAAATGAAAAAAAAACTTATTTTCAGAATTACTTAGTTTGAGGTCTCACAGGTGTTTAAAAGAAAAAAGAATAGAGATAAATCTGACAATATTTTCAAAAGTTTCTGGTCCAAGAGTTACCTCTGAAAATCACATTGATCTGACAAATGGTCTGTACAAAAATCCACTAATCCTGAAATGCAAGTTATAGTGAATAGTTGCCAGAAAGAGTAAAGACAAAATAAAAAGATTATCCATAAGAAGAGGACAACAAAGCAGAGAGTAATTCACGAGGCATCACAGGTGGAAAGGCAACTAATTGTCTAATATCAGCTCTTGGAAAATCTATGTTGAATCGTGCATCTGGAAGTTTATGTGTATGGTAATGTTATGCCACTTGGAAGTCAGAGAAACAAGATACAGTCCCAGCCTAAACAATTGTGCGCATCCATAAGTTACCAAAACAAGCATGCTTAATTAACAAGGAGGACGTAAAAATTTAATTAGCATTAAATGACAAAGAAATAAAAGCAACAAGCATCTCAGCTAACGAAATGCTGTTCATTCACCTGTTTCCTTACTTCATTGCTGCCTTTCCAAGGTAAGGACCTAAGTCCCTTAGCAGTCAAAGGGAATTGGGCATTCTAGTACGTTTAAAGTTGTACAGCTTCATTTTTCACTTGCCTGACTAATGCAGTGGCCAACTGTTGGACTGTAACAGATTAATGAGGAAAAATCGCCTGGATAGGACTGTGCTTTGTTGGTCACCGGATGAGACTGGATGGTCCTGATTCTTCCAAGCTCTCTTTAGGCACAGAGGAAGGAGTCCGTAAATCACCTAGCATGCTGGAACCACTGTTTTCACTTACTTTAAGATGTGGTGGAGCACCGTGGGGTAAGAAGCTCTGCAGCCTGCTTGAGAAAGTAACAATGACGACTTTAAAGATAAACATGAACAATAAAATGTTCATATTGATCATGGGCCACTGCTCAGTGCGATGCACAGGTTGTGGAACAGCCTCCCTGTCAAAAGGAAGCAGGTAGACCCCAAGTACAGCCTGCTTTTAAGACCATTCATTTAACTCTGAGACTACCTGGAATTATTGTGCCTTATATTTGAAATTTCTTCCTGGGAAAGACTGAACATACTGGTACTGTGTTAGTGTCTGAACAGGATTTTTTTTTTTTTGTTCAGCAGCCAGTGAGCACATTATATAAAATCCAATGAGACAGGGTATAAGACTGATTAATCTAGAGAAATTCTGTATTTTGGCATTCATTCCCACAGCCTTAGCTATAAAATTTTCTGTACTGTTCCTCTCCCATTAGCCTCATTAAGTAATCAATGAGCTTTAGATACTGATGCAATATATAGACTATGTAGATATCTGACTGTATGATAGGAGTTATGCAAGTTTGGTGTAATTCTATACTCTGAATATGAGAAAGTAGATTATCAGCAAACAGTGAGACTTTTTTCAGTGTCTTTAGTCCCAAATTAATATGTTTTATTTTTTTTAATCATTCTGGTAACATAAACTGTAGCAATTCCAGGAGAGACAGAGAGACACTGATAGAAGCTGTTTTGTCATTAGAAATGATTGAGCAGCAGTTGCCTGTTTCAGGCCATGTTCAGTTCTGTCATTATCTCTGAAAAATAGGTGCAACTGATTGCTGTAGGAACAAAAAACAGGAGTACAAAACTTCCTGAAGCCTTCAGAAAGGCTGAATGAAATGTATGATATCAAAAATAGAACTAAGCCTTTATTTTATAAGAATTTAGTTATTATAAGAAACAGACCTAATTTCACCTAGCTTTATTCTCCAAAGATTGAGCCAAACATTCCTCTAATTTTCATTAAAATTTTAATTTTTTGTCCCTTCTCACAAGCCGGTGAGGCTGAAAAACCAGTCATATGTTTGAATGCAAGGGTTAAACCAAGAGATGTAAGACACAGTGCAGGACATACAGACTTCCTGAACTGGGATATAGGAGAGCCCTTACAGATATGAAGGCTGAAGCTGTTTCCTTTACACAACAGAGAAAAGTAGTATGACCTACTCCTCCCATTGGGATGAATTTCCAGGAAGGGTGCAGATGGTATTTCTGTACCTTTGATGGGGCGTCCTGTCCCCTTGGTAGGGTCTGTGGATGAACAGAAGGTGCAGCCTCAATGTGCCATGCTATAGCTGTCTCCAGTTGAGGAGCAACCGTCAAAGAGGAGGAGGAAAAAAGAAGGAAGACTTGACAATCAGACCACCATGATTTTATATAATGATCTGGTTAAGCATGTATGTCAAACTATGCCTCTTTTAACAAATTATTTGGTGCTGTTGTTTCTGTTCTACTGAGTTGTATGAACTTTAAATATTTGGGGTTTAGCTTTGCTTTTTCACCCAAGTATTATTCCTATCTAACATAGCAGTTTCTGCCTTTTGAAATATTATGATTTGGTGCTGTACAATTCTGCCATGCAGTACATCTGGAAAGCTTTTCCATTTTCAAGTAAATAAGAAAACAGAACACTTGTAAAGTATTCACTGCTTATTCTCAAATGACTGCTTGGCACATTTAGTCAACATATTAGAAATTGGTGAGTTAAAGTCTCAAACTTTCCTTCTTTTTTTTTTTTAATGGATAGAGAAAATGGACTCTGGTCTGGTGTATAATTAGTCATGTCCGGCACATCATCTTGAGCAGAGAGATACACTGCAGCCTCTGCCAGCTGGGGCAGTGCCAGTTCCATGAAGTAGCACAACATGCTCCAGAAGCTTCTCTTTCTGCCCCAGCATAACCCAGCATATTCCCAAGAGGGCAGGGGAGGTAACTAAGCAAGTGGTAAAAGTACAGCAACTGTGAGGCACCTAGGCATTCTCCTGGACAAACATCCTCTCCAACCTGCTTCTAAAATCAGTTATTAATATATTCTCTACTGAAAGCCAGGAGGTCATGCTTTGGTCATACTTGTAGGGTGTTATGTAAAAGGATTCTCTTCTTAACTTAGGGAAAGAAACTTAGGTGACTTAAACTGAAATTCTGCTTGGAGACAAAATTCTTCCTGTCCTTTCTCTTCCTCTACTTCTAAGTCTGGTGTTCTTTCATCTTTTGCACAACTGCATAGAACTAAACACAGTTGTAGGCAGGACCCAAAAATATGGTGCCATATGAGCAAGCAACAATGGGGACAAGAAAAAAAGGTATTCACAGCTCTAATTTGAGTCAAATCACTTCTAGCTACTGAAGACAAAAAAGCAATGAAAAACTCATAGGTATGCTCTACCAGAGTGCAACAGCTTGTCAGTGCTCTACATGACAAGAAACCTAAGGAAGAAGAATAAAAAGGAAATTAAGAAAATAAAGAAGGTGGAAAAGAGAGAGGGGCAAAGCTATAGGGTGATACTAACAGGATAAGAATTTTCTTACAGAAACAGAACAAAGGTTTTTTAGCTTACTGATAGGTATCTGACTCTGGTCAATAGTGAATGCCAGAAGAGAATACAAAAACACATACTAATATCTCTCTCAGACAGTCTCCCAGATCAAATAAATAGTCAATGGAGAGGTGTTTTTTAAGCATATTTGCCCTTTATTGTGCCTGACTGATTGTTCTTCAATTATTTTTTAAACCCACATAGACCCTGATATTCACAACACCCTGTGTCAGGGAGTTGAACAGCTTAGCCATAAGGACTGTTTTCTAATTTTTTGGAATCCTTCGCCCACTTGTTTTTTTCATTCACATTTGTGTCTTTGCATTACTTCTGTGGGAAGAGACTGTGAATAACAGTGAACCTTTCACCCTTGTACACCTTCCTTACTAAAGATTGTTGGGACTTGCATCATATTTTTCCTCACTTCATTTCCACTCTGAAGACTCCTACCATACCTAGTCATTCTCAAGCAAAGGCACTTCAGACCCTAGCCAACCTTCTCTGAACCTTACCTCCTTCCACTATGCCTGGTTCGAGATGGGGGACCAGAACTGCTCTCAGTAATCAAAATTTCTCTGTACATGACATTATACAGGAAGAGTAATTATGTTTTCTGGTTGGCTCTCTACTTCTCCCTAATTAATTTCTAATAATTTATTTCCATTGTTTTGCCTGACACTTGAGCCAGTGCATTTATAAAACTGTCTGGCATCATGTCAGAGCTTCATTTCTGAATGGCAATTGCCAGCTGAAAGCCCCTTCTTTTCTATGTGAAGATCTTTCTTTCTGTGCATTATTTCCATCACAGGTTTTTAGAGACTTTGCAAAAAAATCCATTCATAAATGGAATTTTTATTATATTAACTTTTATGTATAGATCTCTTTGTTCTGTACTTATTCAAGGGTAGATATAACTATTGTTACTTTTCTATCATGACCTGCTAGTGATGGAAAATGCCCACAGAAATCTAGCAGAGAATTTCCTAATGGAAATACAGCTTATATTAGAAAAAAAGTGCTTTAGGTAGGGTAGGCTACACCCATTTCCCCCAGAAGAGTAAATGATATGAGTAGAATATTTTTTGTGCCCATGTCAATTTTTATAACTGTGTCAACATTTAAGTTTAGCTAGAATTGAAATTTTGGGGCTAAAATCAACAGTCCCAAACAACACTGAGAGATGGGCTATTTTTTCTGCCATAAGATTGATCTTTGCCATCTGACATTTAGCCTGACAATGTGGGTAAAGATAATCTGATGATCTGATTTTCATTTGAGCACTACTATGAGAAAATAAGAATCTGTGTCTTTACAAAAGCATGATAAAACTTGTTGTAGGTGGTATAAGATATCATCACACACCATAATTGTTTTCTATGGAAAGCTCATGCAGGGATCTATCTCATCCACCAAGTGAGCAGAAAGGATACTAGTTGCTGTCCAGTGCTTAAATGCAGAAACTGTTGTGTTTGTCCTGCTGAAAGATATTGGCTAGAAGAAATGTTATGTTTTTGTGATGACCGTATTGTTTCTATTGTGTATATTCACTGAGACCAGGAGCCTAGATGTTCTAGCACAATCTATCCACTGCTTTCATAGAAAAGTTTTTCAACTCCAACTCCAGAAATATTTTGTATTTTCATTCCTTATACTTTCAACCAGTTATTCTGTTTAATTGGTATGATTGCAGTTGTTATTTGTGAGTTTCAAAAAATCATTAAATATTATTAATTTAAAAAGTAGCTTTTCATCATCTCAGTGATTTTCTTTTCAGCATGAATGTTCAATATCCTATTTTCTGATTGTCCTCAACTCATCACATCTATATATATCCCATTCACACAGTCTCTGTGCTCAAGACTGAAGGACATGCACCTGCGCTGGGGCAATACCTTTCTGCATGCCAGGATATGCTGTTTTAAATGTGTTGAGTCCTGCTTGGCGTATCAGAGGAAGTGAAAAGAACTGTGAGGGAGAGGTAGCTGGAAAGGGGGCAACTAGTCTCCCCTGGTTTTGCCCTTCCCTGAACCTGCCCTCACCCAAATACCACACAAGAACCTCAGAGATAAGTATATATGTACATACAATATATAAACCTATGTATATATATATGCATATTTTATACATGTATTTGCACATACATTTATGTATACATATACATATGCACAATGTACATATAATTTGTATATACATATATGCATGTATATATATGCCGGTACACCTATGGGCACGAAAGCCTCAATTATCCCTCGGGCGGAGTTTCCAGCCCGGAAACCCAGTCTCCCCCCGGCTGGAGTGAAGTGCCCTCCGCCCCTCCCGCCGCGAAGGCGCTGCCGGGGCTGAGGCACCGCTCAGGAGATACCCAGGACCCGCCAGCTACTGCAGGAGGAGTGAGAAGGATCGCAACCCTCCCCCCGAGCCTATTCTTGACCTGTGTTCACATAAGACACACAGACACAGGTGGGTCCGGGACACTCCCACACACAGCCATCAGATGGCAAGGGTCCCTCCCCGGAGGGCAGGGAAAGGAAAGCCAGCCTTTTCTCTGCTTTTCTTTGTTTGTAATTGGCAAAGACTTCAAGCGCAAAGTCTTAAGAGCCCTCTGAGGTGTTTCAGAGAAAAGGTGAATTGACTTCATGGTAGAAGAGAGAGATAAAACAGATGGCCCCATCTGGGGTTTGCCCGCGACACTAGTAAAGAGTCAGTGGCCCGTTAGACCCGGTGTTCAGGCGGATAAACATCCCCGGGGAATTATCTCCACCACAGAGGGGGCTGCCTTTGTCTCTGCCCTTCCCGATGGCAGCGGGCTCTTGCCGAAGGGCGCAGGAGAGGGCGGTGAACAAAGGAAAGAAAGCCCTGTCACCGTCCCGCAGCCGGTGCTGAAGGCGCCCGGCACCCCTGTCCGCCCCGAGCAGGCTCCCCTGAAGGGGCCGCTAAAAAATTGATCAGAATCGATTGCCTGCATGCATTGGGAAGAGAAAGCGGACGCATCCCTTGAGTGCAGCCTGCTCCTTCCCCCATTTGCGCTGTAATCCTACTCCATGTGCAGATAGAAGAGGAGACGTAACTCAGCCTTCACGCCTGGGCGGGGTTCTCGCCGTTTAATCTCTTCCCTTCTCTTCCTTTCGCTGCCTTCCTCCCTCCCCCACTTTCCGTCTCCCAGGCCCAGTGAGGTCAGCTCATGAATATTGCTTCATTTTCCTGAGAGGCTCTAGCAGCGGCGCGTACCTCGTGTGCGGTGCCCAGCTCTCCGTGCATGCATTTCGCCAGCCGGGCAGCAGACAAAGTGGTGGTGAGTAATGCGGAAGCTTTATATCCAAGCCTTTCCCCCGTTTTTTTGTTTGGGTTTTTTTTTTTTCTTCCCCCACAAGGGAATGTTACTCGGGATCCCGATGCAACAAACCTGCCAGCTATGAGGGGGGACCTTCGAAACGCCCCCCTCTCTTTTAAACCTGGACAAAAGGCAGAAGCGCTCCCAAAGCTTAAGCCGCGTTTGAGAATTCTTGGGAGGAAGGAGAGGCAAGCCCCCGGCGGAGCGAAAGGGCCGGGGCCGGGAGGGATGCCCTGCCCGAAGCTCCGGGCAGCAGAGAACCCCGCGCTGGCGCGTAGAGCCACCGGACTGCTCCCTTTTGTTGCTGCCATTTATTTACCCGTTTTCCCCCTGGACAGGAAAACCTGCGGAGACGCCGCGTCCCGGCGCCACGTGGGTTCACCTCTGGGGAGAAGGTTGTGCCGCGGAGTTTTGTGAGGACGGAGGTTTCGGACTTGGGCTCAAATGGAGCTTTCGTTGTGCTAGTTGAAAAAAAATATGTGTGTATATATATATATATACCTAAAATCAGCCAACTTGATCGTAGGCGGTAGCCGATCCTGGAATTCGGGACATCCAGGGTGCTGGTTGTGTTCTGGCAGGTCAAAGCTGAGCCTGATGACTTAGTTGCAGTGAAAGTTCGCGAAAATATTCAGATACAGCATCGGGTTCTCGATTATTAATTTCATTTTATACGTGTCATACCTATATAACTCCAAACAACTGTAGGGTGGGAATTCTGCTTGTGGTGGTTAATAGAAATTAAAAACAAATCTTTATAAAGTGTTGTGATACAAGTTTTGATAGGTCTACACGCCCATGCTCTCTTTTTACTAATTAATGCCTGGGAAGTTTCTGCCTAATTGTGTCATTTTGAGAATTAATTTCCAGAATATTGGTTTAAATCAGGTTGATAATGACAGTGCATTTGAGGGGAAATGCTGTGCTCCTGCCAATGAAAGCAGAGAAAACACAGTCTCATTGTCTAGTATGTTCTAGGGAGTAAACCAATTGTCAGTGTACGGTATACACTGACTTTGCCCAGTCGTGCTTCTTTCTTTATTCTCTGTTCTAGCAGGGAAGGTTTTAAGCCATGTGCTGGGAGGGAATTGGTAGGCCGTGTTAGGAATGCTGTCATTTCTGCTGTTGCCCACGTTTTCCCTTTAAGGACAGTTGAATAAAGGCTGTGTGAAAGCAGTTTGTGGATTATAGCCATTTTTCCAGAATATATGGAGGGACATTAGCAGCATGATACGGCTTTTAACAGCCCTTTTCCATAATCTGCTGTGGCCATGAAAACTCTGGTTGTGTCTGGTTGTGCAAATTGCCAAATGAGCTCCCTTCGGAAAATACCACATAACATTTTCTTCTGAGTGAAGGTGTATTCCTTGCTTTCTCTGTTTTGAAAATCTCCTGGAATGATTATGCCTCAGTCCTGTATAATCTACCGATCTGCATAACCAATAACAAATATGAATCGGTCTTAAATCCTGACAATGCCCCTGGATATCAAACTGGGACAAATCTGTATTTAGAAGGTGATTGAAGAACCCCTTTCCTTTATGACCCTCGATTGCCGAGTCATCTTGCTCTGGAAGAGTCCCTGTCAAAGCTGAAGGGAAATCTGTAGTTGCTTCCACGTGTGCAGCCCTTTGTAGAGCAGCCTTCCCCCATTCGGCTGTGACAGACACCCGGAGGAGGCCTTTGAGCAGGCAGACAGGTGCATTAGCAACCCTGGCGTGGTCGTAGGAACCAAGGCGAGGGAAGTTTGTGTACGGAGGGAAATTTTTCCCTGATGTGGCGGCCCCTCGGGGAAGGTTCGGCATTGTGGGTGGGGAAACGCCCCGAGGTGCGGGTGGCGTGGGAACAGGGCTCGGCCGAGCCCTGCGGAGGGCCGAGAGCCGCCCCTCTTGAGCCGGGCTGCGGCCCCAGCGGGGCAGGGCTGGGGGCGGGGGGGCG
>WBMV01004262.1:478807-530431 GCA_013396655.1 Campylorhamphus procurvoides | reverse complement strand
GCCCGCTGCCATGGCGGAGGGGATGCGGCAGGGCGAGGCGGGGGGCGACGGCAGGAGCAGCGGCCCCGAAGGCGCCCTGAGCCCGCACCTGCAGGAGGAGATGCAGGAAGAGATGGAGAAGCTGCGGGAGGAGAACGAGAGCCTCAAGGTGAGAAGCCAGGGCGGCGGCGGGGGTGGGAGAGAACCGGGACCGGGCCGCCTCCCTGCGCCCGCTCCGGGAGGGACCTTCCCGGCCGCCCTCTCCCCCCGCAGGAACGCTGGGGACAGCGCTAAGATGGCTCTGTGGTGGGGCGGGCGGGCAGGGCCGCTTCTCTGCTTCCTTGCGGTGCTTATAATGAGCTGGGTTGTATTTACCTGCTGTCCCTGCGGGGCGGAGCTCCATTTTGGCTGCCTTCCCCTTTACGTGCTGACATTTGTGCTTTTGACCCACCTGTTGCATCCGTGTCCCTTTCTTGCCCTCATGCCAGAATGAGATAGATGAGCTGAGGACAGAGATGGACGAGATGCGGGACAGTTTCTTTGAGGAGGATGCTTGTCAGCTTCAAGAAATGCGCCATGAACTGGAGCGAGCCAACAAGAACTGCCGGATCCTTCAGTACCGGCTGCGCAAGGCTGAGCGCAAGAGGCTCCGCTATGCCCAGACCGGCGAGATTGACGGCGAGCTCATACGCAGCATGGAGCAAGACCTCAAGGTACAGATGTGAGCAGGTGTCAAGGGGAGGGAGTGCCTCAGTCCGAGATACAACCGTGCTCTCGGTCCACATGACTCAGGCATTTCCATCCATTCTACTAAGCACCCAGTGCACCTCATAGAATAGCAATGGCTAAGCTATCCTTGGTAATAGAAGCCCTTCCAGATAGGCTATTTTCAGCTTCAGAGCAACCGTTTTTTGTAAAGGTAATGTGCAAGAAATGACTCAAATGAAATTTAGGAACTGAAGGTTTCGGACCCTTTATGATGAATGGGAAACATACCCTTCCACTGCAAAATTAAACCAACCTCATCAAATAGCACCATTGACTTTGAGGGGATTATGTTACTCTTCTGTAAAAGACTTCAGGGACCAGCAGATTGAATACTTGCAGAGTCACAACACAAAACCCTGACTCTGTTGCTGTCAATAAAAAACTGCTGTTATGTTCAGTGAATCCAGGATTTTCCATAGCTACCTGAAACCTTAGACAAAACCCATCAAATTTTGACTGTATTTCTTCCATAAAGTCTGAATGAACCAAAGCCCATGGTTGAGGAAAAGTTTCAGTCCTTATTTAAAGATTGTCATTGGTAAAATAGCCATCATCTCCAGTCTAGATTGGTCCAATTACAGGGGAAGAAAAGCTTTCTTGAGTTAGTTGCAAGTTTAATTTCTGCTTCCATCCACTAGACTTTGAAAGGTTCCTGCTGAACCATGATTCCTAAACTTTTTTCAGTTGACTGGTCTCCTACCTTTTTTCATGGAAGTGCAGACCTCTGTGTAGCAAATGTAAACTCAGTGGCCACACTTCTGCTTAGGACTCTAGTCACATATGGTGCATTGGATTCTGTGGACTGCAGTTGAAAATGCAAATTTAATACATGACTAGGAATAAAGTAATTTTAAAACTTCTTTCTGATAAGTATAGGGGATTGAGAGTACGTTATTCCCAGGCCTTGTTTGGATCATCTTTTCTGAAAGTTTTCCAGCTTGTCATCATTCTTATTAAAATTTCTATTTGGTATTCCTTTTCTGTGCATATTCAAAACCCGCATTTTCTGGTGTGCTTGTGACAGTTCTATAAATACAACTGCCCATGTGGCTCTTAACAAAATACAGTTCCTGGCCTGAAGCAGGACCATCCCTTTATCACAGGGATTTCTGTTCAAAACATGAGATGTTTTGCACACTCAGAATGATGCTTAGGTGATTAGTTGAGATATGCACCTTTGCAGGCAGAATTTGAATGTGGGCCTTCATGTCCCAAGTGAATATTGTGATTCCAGCTGACAGAGTTGGTTTCTTTGTTGTCTCAGTGTTCTGTTGTATTAGCAAGGCATACATGTGCAGGTGGGGAAGGGAAGCGGTGAGGACACCTCTGCTGAGATTCATTCCTGCCAGTAGAGCATCTAAGGCCTTAGGTTGAGCTGGACAAAGGACTCACTTTAATTAGCATTTCTTCTGTCTGTTTATATAACTGTATGACTGACTCTTTGGAAAGGAACAGTGTTTTTTCAGTGTTCCCACGGATCATGAGTGTATTCTGCTTTGGAGTAGAGATGAATGTCTAATGCCAAATTTCTGCCTAATAGAATTCCAGGTGCTGGCTAACCATAATTGTAATTTGTGTGCAGTTTTCTGTAGTGTTCCCAAATCCTCTGAAGAAGACCTATCCAAAATAGCATTGTTCATTTTGCATGGGCAATATATTAGAGGACTTGATCCTTCATAGATACGTTTTAGTACAGTTATATGCAAGACTGTATCTTGCATAAGGCAGTCCTGTTTCTCATGTGATCTAGAATGCTCTGTAGGATTTCCCTGCATTCATAGCTACACCACCAAATTTTGTGTTACAAAATTTTGCTAACAGTAATATTTTAATTTGGTTTTATTTACCAATCCAGACTATATCTATGGACTGAAGACATATTCTGATAGGATATTGTTTAAAATATCTCCCATGCTTTTCCATTTACTTTGACTGAACAACCAGATGAGCAGTTTAACACTGTGTGTAGGAAACGACATCAAGCTAAAGCCCTGTGGTGTGATTCTCAGCTCATTCTGCAGTCTCTTTGGAGTATGGTTATAATTGAAATTCTCTTCCACTCGGTCTTTCTGTTGGGCATTATGTGCCTTGAGTGCAGTGCATGTGCAGTGGGGGAGGTTAGTGTTGTATCTGTAATTCACACACACTGGCTTTCTTGTCAGGGGAGGCTGAGTCACGAGCTGCTGCTGTTTCCTGATAGATTGGATTCTTCTAGACTGCTTGCTTATTATTTTTCTTTAATGTTTTAGTGTGTCAAAGAACTCTCTGACATACTAACATACTAAGATCATTCTAGTGAAAGTCATGAAGGATAGCTCGCTGAGCTCCCCTAGCTAATGCTAAGTAGGATTAATTATGCTTTCCAATGTTCTAAAAAAAGCAGGAAATTAGGCTTTTCAAACCATGTGCCTATGTGTCTAAATCACCATCATAACAGTGATTAGTGTTTATTTAAATATTTTTGGGGTGTGATTATAGTTTCTGGTGGTTTCATAAAATAGAGTGTAAATGGCTTGAAAGGCAAGATTCTGACTACTTTTTATGAAGAGGAGGAATTAGATCTTGTTATATGCCTTTTAACTCTGTTCCTGTGAAAATACATTAAAAAACCTCAAACAACAGAAAAGCCTTAATAATTTAATTGAAAGTCTTGGACATCATTTGGGTAAATACAAGGTCAGTAAAAATGAACCAGTTGTAGTAAATATTTAGATTAGTTGTCCATGAAGGAGGGAAATACTAGCAAGGTTGTCCATTTGTGATCCTAAAGAAGACACAGGTGAGGAAGGCCTGGAGAAGATGGGCCCTGCTTTTAGATGCTGTTGCATGTCAAGTATTTGAAGGGCATATCTTTAGTGCATTGAAAAACATAATCTAGCTGTGGCTAAGAGAAGATAGATGATGCACTGTCTCCAGGAATACTGAAGGCCCTGTTCAACTGTTGATGTAACAGAACCTCAGAAGGAGTAGTGGTTTAGTGTCTAATGTGGTTTCCAGTGAAGTCTGCAGGAACAATGTACTGCTTTTTGGAAGGAATTAGCTTGAATTTGGAATAATTTAGAATTCTGTCTGTGGATGTCCTTGTCTACATGTTTCCTTAAATACCACTTCCATCAAAATATCCAGAATTGGTCTCTAAATGGTTGCTTAGGCACCAAGTACTGCAGCAGTAATTGTTTTCTTAATCTTTCTCTTGATATACCATTTCATTTAGGTTGCAAAAGATGTATCGGTAAGACTTCATCATGAGTTAGAAAACGTGGAAGAGAAACGTACTATAACAGAAGATGAAAATGAAAAATTAAGACAGCAGCTTATAGAAGTTGAAATTGCCAAACAAGCACTACAGAATGAACTGGAAAAAATGAAAGAGGTTAGTGTTGCTATTTACTTCTACACCAATTATTTGAAGATCTCAAATACTTATTGTTGGACTGTTGCTTTTTTTTTTTTCTATAACTTGTTTTGGGGTCAAAAAATATGACAGACGAAAGTTGAAAGTTGCAAAGAGTGCTGAAGTACCACTTGGTGGCTGGGAAGCTAAAACAAACTAAAATATTTGGTGTTTCCTAGGCAAAACAGAAGCCAAATCGAGGTTCTATTTTACCTCTGCAAGGAGGGAGATGTGAAACTGATGGTTACAAGAGTTCAGAGTCTTTGCTACATTGTGCCTACCTAAAGATTCATATTGGAAGAGTGCTGAAGCCTGTCAGAGGCATCTAACTTTACAGATGAAAATCCCCACGTTTTCACGAAGAACAGCAGTTTTTCCCTTGATTACTACTAATAAGGACTAGCAGGCACACTGAGACTGAGGATCTATCCACCTCCCCGTCTTGTTCTGTCATACTATTTGGAAGTGAAAAACTCTACCTGGTCTTTCAATCTAAGCATAATTTTACGTTGTATCTAATTAATCTTCAAAATTACTCCATTTGCCATTATATAGATGAAAGATAACGTGCCATTAAGTAAGCAGAAAATTGCATTACAGCAGTAATAGCTAGGCCAACAGAGATAACAAAGGAGGCAGTAAAAGTTGGAACTGTTGATTAAGAATGAATTCCCAGAACAGATTTTAGAAAAAGCTCTCCAGTTCAATGTTTAAAATTCAATGAATGCCACTGATTTTCACTTTTAGAAATATGCCCCAGTAGGAATGCCAGGGTCTTCTTTGATCTTGTATGAAGCGGAAGAGATGTATTACAGTTGTTAAGAAAGACAGGAAACTTTCAGTTGTATGGTAAGTTAGGGTATTTTTAGGAACTGCAAGTGCTTCCTTTAAGTGATCTAGTATTAAAAATATTCATGTTTGCTTTACAGGAACTGAATTTCTAGCATGTTAGTACAGGATAAACAGGTGATTTGTTCCATCTTCTGTGCTTTCCCAGATAACTGCAGATTTTAAAAGGCATGAATTCTGAGTCTTATTCAGCTTTCTTCTCATCTCCCTGAGACTTTCTTCTTCTGTCTTCACTCTGGTTTCTGCCATCAAATACAGCTTGGTTTCCTGGACTATCTTCTTTATGAGAGTATGATCTTTCTGCAGTTATCCTTGCAACTTATGCTTAAGATTGACTTTACTCCAAATTTTTAATTATTCTTGTTCACTCAGATTCTATTGTCTTGTAGATTCTCATCTTTGGATCCTCCTGCCCTCTAAGAGGTTATACTGCTGTAAATTTCTTTTCCCTTGTTTCTTCTTGCCCATCTTCAGATAACAATGAAGTTTAGAGGCAACTTAATAGCTTATGTTCTTTGACATTAACCAATAAATAGGCTTCTTTATCCCTGTTATCACTAGTCACTTTTTCCTTATCCTGATTCTTCCTTCTGGCCTACTCTGTGGAGCTATGGTTCTCTTGCTCACATACTGTTCTCCACTTCTTTCTTTGGCTTAGGTGTTTGGCCCTTTCTGATGCTGCCATTGCTATCAATGAAAAGATACTGGAGATTCCAGAGAGAGAGTGTCATGTGTAAACTAGGGGCTCTGCTACACAATAATGCTTTTTGTGAAGCTGAAATAAATGGATGATTCCCACTGGCACAGAATGGGGGCACTGAGCCAGAATGAAAAAATAAAGTAAGACTTGATACCACAGTAGAGGTGGAGCAGGCGAAGAGTCAGAAATACAACCTTATAGTGAACTGGGGAGAACTGCCATGCAGAGTCGTTATATGGGTCAACATAATGAGGCAGGAGTTTTCACTTCTGTATTTCAAAGGCTGCTGAGTCCCTTTCAGTAGCAGAAGGCTACTTGTTGGGCTAGGACTTTCAGCACAGCATGGTGGAAGTTGGAGGATAGTTGAGAAGGTACAAGTCATATTTTGAAGCAAAGCTAAATTATTATGCATTTTGCAAACATGCCATGACATGGGGGACCATGGAAGTGTGCTGGTAAAAAATGCTTATTCTTACAGGATTGAAATTTAGAATCTGTGAAGAAACTATGAAAATGTTAATGTGAAACAACCATGAAAACAACCCAAAGCAGTCTGAAGTGCATTAGAATTTTTCTGTGACAAACAAGTTTTCTTCCTCTGTGACAATCAAAGGTTTCAGGCATTTTAAATGTCATTGTCAGATAGTTGTAATGCTAACTCAGTTTGCTTGAGAGTTATTTCCTCTAGTATCAGGAGTTTACTACCCTTTCTCCTTTCAATACAGCCATTATAACCAATGGAACCTTCTACCTAAGGAAGTTCTATTCAGCATAGATAGAGAATGGAATACCTTAGAGAACGGAATACCTTTTGTCTGGATTGTGATCTTCACTTTTTCTGAGCTTACAATTAATGGGAAAGTTAATCTCTAAAGGCAATGAACCATTTTGGTTTCACAGCATAGTAACAGTGCTCAGAATATGTAATGAATGATTTCTGTACTTTTATGTCCTCATATGTACTGCAGAAACACAAACATTTCCATTTTTCTTAAAGTCTGTTTATGTATAACTGCCATGGGAAATTTGTTATCCTTTTATAATGAACAGTAGTAGATAGCAGAGAATGGTTAAAATAAGACTTAATAGAAAATGAAAGAAGCAGAAATATAATTTTTTATTAGGTAGTCTCTAGGGCGGGACCAAAGCCAAAGTTCTCTCTGTGTGGATTCTTTCTTGTTTTAAAAAGCATGGAGACTTGACTGGAAAGTTGTATAAAAGATAAATGCTAGCAGATGTGCTCGTGTAGAGTCAAGTCCAGAGTTCTCCAGTGAACATTTGTGTGAACACAAACATGTGAATGCATTTGTCTATTAATACAGAGAACTAATTGCTGATGGCTTTCTTGATTTGAAGCTTTATTTTTATTTTTGACAAATTCCACAGAAATTGTTGTTGATGGCAGCAGAAGCTTGCAAACATCCAAGATTTGTAAGGTGTTCCAGCAATGCATACATTTTCTATTAGTTACTTTTACTTTCAGTCCCCCAGCCTGCAGCTATTTGATTGAATGTTATTCTTGCATATGTCCACACAAATGTGCAAGATTTTTTAACCTGTGTTGGTTTTATTTGTAGAAACAGCTGCTGATTTCCTCTTTATTGTTGGTTAGTATTAATTGTAATGCTTTTTGGGAAGCTGAAAACAAAGTAGAGAAATTGTTTCCTAGAAGAAAGCTAGGTGTAATTTTCCAGATACATAAAAAATGTTAACATGTTGTTAATGAATTAATTAGTGTTCATTAATTTGTTATTAACTGTTTGGTAAAGCCTGGCTAACTCTTGTAGAGCCTTTCCTTTTCCCAGCACAAACTAGGAATTCGTTTGCTGTAGCTATGTAGGAAACCCCCAGTTAGCTGTGCTTTAGGTGGCTTGTGAGACAAATGAAGTAGCGGGAAAATATGACAGATGTACTGGACCACAGTCTGTAAAAATCCTCATTGCAATGCTGACATGTAATTGCAAGAAGCACAGTGTTTTTCAGGGACATACATATAACTGGATAGAAATAGATTGCTCTGATAGTGCTCCAGGCTGGGCAGATGCAAGACAGCTCAGTTCTTAACAGTCATTTGAGGGTAACGTTGCCACCATTTTCTTCTTCTAATCCTAGAGTATTAGGTCAGATACAGAACTTGTGAAAACCATGGCTACATAGCACCAGAGATGTCTTTTGTCCCTTCAGTTCAGACTGCAGGCAGAGGAGTTTATGGCTCCATACACGGGTCTGCATTTTGCTGGAGTGGTGCCTGTTTTGTCAGTCAGTCTGGTTTGTACAGTGCATGGAAATAGAAATAGGCAACAGGGTCTGGTGAACTGGGCGCTGGAGCTGGGAGGAAGAGTCTGAATTCTATACATGTTTTTGATACTAATCTACTTTGCAGCAACAGAAAAGTAATTACGCTTTTCTGTTTACTCTTGCAACCTTTGCCTGCCCTGTTTAAGCATAGATTAGCTCCCTATACATCTGAGTGTTCAGACTGCATAAAAATCAGAAGGGAAGCTGGAAATTTCACCACAAAAGCTGTGGTAAAAAAATCTACATTCTGCTCTGCCACAGTGCTCCACCCCCTCCACCCCCCCACCAAAAAAACACCCTAACCAAACAAACAGAAAAAAACAAAACCAAAAAAACCCCAACCAAAACCCCAAAACTAGAAAGCTGTGAAGGAACTGGTAAGGGATGATCCTGTTCCAGTCCCCTGGATCACCAACACCAGCTTGTCTCTGATAGAAATCCACTGTCTCTTTCTCACAGCTGTTTCTCTCTAAGCGCTTTCTCCTGCTATTTAACCACAAACACTTATTAACTCACGAAGCCTCAGATTCTTGAGGTTCTCTCACTCAGTCTTGATACTTTGTCTTGTTTTTTTGTTTTTGGGGGCGCCGGGGGGGCGGTGGTTGTGTTTGAGTGGAGTTTTTTCAGTTTTGTTTTGTGGGCTTTTTTTTGTTTGGTTTGGGTTTTGTTTGTTCTTTTGTTTTGTTTTGTGTTGGTTTTTTTTTATGTGCCTGGTAGAGGCTGTTCTGCTGTCATCTGGTTCTTAAGTCCCACTCATGTCCTTCTCCCCCACCATTCCCTCCTTGCCTGCATCCTTCCAATTCCTCATGAGTGTCCAATCTCCTCACTGTATTTCAAGTATTTTCCAGTAAATTTTTCTTATTCTACTCCAGATATATTATCCCCATTTCTTAGTTACAGTTTCTCTCTGCTGTGAAATTTTTCCTTTTCCCCTGATTTTTCCACCCCCTCATACAAATGTGTCAGCTTCCTTAGTTTGTTCTGTTCATTTCCGTGTTTCCAAGCCTTAGCTCTTCATTTTTGCATCTGGACTGAAATCCGTGAAGGATCACTCACTATGTTAGGAGACTGCAACTATAACACTGAGCACTGGATGGGAGAGTTTCTGATACTAATGCCTAGCCTCTGCTTTGTCTAGACTCTTATGGAACAACAATCACAGGGCAAGTTAGGCCTTGCCTTCTGGCCTGGAGTTGGAACAGAATCTGTCATCTGGAGAAAATGTGCAGATTGATAGCTGGGGTGGGAGAGTGTGTGGTAGTTCATAAATACAGATTTTTTAGCAATTTAAACCAGCAAGCTCCAGCAAATAATGACGTGGTAATGTGTAGGAAAGTAAGATTTCTGAAAGATTATGTCATAATTTTGATGAATTAGAAAAGTATGAGGTATACATTGTATATAAACACAGAAATGTTCTGAAACACAGGCATACTGGAACTTCTCAAAAAACCAGTTGCTAGAATAATTTATTATGAGCAAACAAGGACATTCTCATCTTAAAAAAAGCTGAATATTTTTGATGAAATTTTCCAAAATGTTAACAATGTTGGTAACATCCCAGGAGAGATGCTTGGCATGGAAAATCTGCAACATCTAAAATGTAGTGTGGTTGCAAAATACTGGAAACAAGGCTCATAGTGAGTGGTGATTCGCAGCATTTCCAATGGGCAAGGCAGCCATATCCAACAGCAGCATTACATTTTTGGATCCTTTCAGAACTTTCTCATCTGGTACTTGTCTTGGTCCCTTCTCTCAGGACCTTAAACTTCAGCCCATACAGTCAAGGCAGCCAGTGCTACTGTTGGCCATCAAACCCCTGAAAAATGCTTCCTTATTTACAACAGGTAATTCCCACAGCTGACTTATTAATCACCTGTGGTAAAAATTGTCTTCAATCCATTGCAAAAATCACGTGACTTCTAGTTGTCTGGAAAATGCTTTATTTGTTTTCTCTTATACATCAGATGGTCAGTAGAAGATAGCCCAAATGATGCTACCCATGCTTCCCTGTCCTCTGATTCTTGCCTATAGCTCTCAGCTGGCGCATCTATTACATGACAACACCAAATGCAACTGAACTGCTCTTTTGTGTAGAGCACAATCCTTCTTCCTCACCTTTAGAATTTTCATCACACCAGTGCTGCACTCCAGGCATGTGAACTACCTTAACAGGTCTCTGTGATTCCACAGAGGTCATAACTGTACAGATGGTCATGGACTTCTAGCTTCTGTTTGTTACCCATGCTGCATCCATACAAGTCACTGGAGATGGATACTTGGTTGTGCTGCTTTAAAAGGGAAAGTTCGAGTCTCCTCCATCATAGTCTCCCAAACACATTTTAATTGCACCTGATATTTTCATTTTTTTTCAGAGTCAGAGCCTCATTTTAAACAGCTGGTAATGGAGGCAGCAAGGTCAAGTTAGAGAAATGAGATGCCACTACACCTGCTGATGTAGGTGCTTAGCCTCCCAGGATCAGTGCAATAGGCAGTACTCTTTGGACAGTTACAGTAATTTACTTGCTCCTGGCACCAGATGGCAGCAGGGGAGGATTTAATAGGCCTCTCACAAGACCGATTCCTTCCTGGGTCTTTTGGAGTACCCAACTAAGTGTACTTTTGCTAACAGTACCTTTAAGCAGAGGGTTTCCATGATCTGGAATTGCAGTTTGTTGCTTCATGAAAACTCAATCTGTTTTGCTGAAGAGAACAACTGGATAATGAGGAGATTTTTAAAAAAGAGATGAGAAACAAGTGTCTGCCTGAGTTTGTACAGGAAAAAGGAAAAAATTTTCTATCTTCAAGCATAGCCCAGTGATTTCTGAGCACCACATCCCAGCAGATGGATAACCAACCCCTGGTTACTTTTCAGACTTGCTTGTGTGATATTCTGTTGCCCTTGGTACCTTGCCCAAGTATTTTGTTCCTTTAAAAACAATACTCTGCAGGGATGCTATTCATAATCTGTGACGGTGTGATTCTGACATACTCAGAGCACACTGCAGTTTCACAGGGAGTGAGATAAGCAGAGTTTGCTTCGGTTTAGTTCTTTGAATATGAGAAAAGAATCATAATGGAGAAAGAAATTAATCTCTATTATAGAATCTGTGGTAGTAATTCTGTGAAAATGTCATGCCATAAATAGGAGGAAAAGTGCATTTTAAAAGCAGTTTATACTTGAGCTTCATAAAATTAGATTTTAATTATATATCAGCTGTCAACAATTCATGTGAGCCATTTATTACAAGAGTTACTCAAAATTGAAAAAAACCAGCCTGATGGTCAATAATAATATATCCAAGACATATGTAATAAATAATGAATGATTTCAAAAGAATAAAGCTCCATAAATATCTTATTGTGAAGAGATTTTGTGAGTAAAGATGCCTAGAGGTGATATTTTTCAGAGTCATTGAAGCTGGTGTGCTGCTTTGTGAATTCCTATTGAATTGTCTGAAAATTTGCAAGGATGTGTAAAAGGAGTGGCAGGATTGATGGCTAATTGGTAAGTAATAATGAAAGACTGGCAGCTGTAGTGAAAAAGAGTTTCTCTGGAAAGGTTTAAATCAGAAACTAATTTAGCCTTCACAAAATACAGTATGATCTATTATTTTGAATTTGTAAACATAATGCTGCTACTCTGGTTTCATGGGGACATGGAAGTTCCTTCCTTTTGTCAGAATCTTACTTTGTTTTCCTTTGTTTCTGATAGTTACAGCAGCCTTAGATTTGCAAGTTATCTTATCAAAGGTGTTATTGATATTACATACAGTCCAGGTAAAATCAGAGTCTGTTTGCAATAAGGTGTATTTTAAAGGAGAAAAAAAAAGTAATTACCATCAAAAAAAAAATAAACCCCACAATACTAGAATGGAAACATAAAATAAGAGCTGAGCTTCCAAACACATCAGAGCTATGTTTTAGAGGAAGGACAGGAGTCCCAACATCCTGATCTTCAGCACCTGAGACCCTCTTTTTGTTTGAATCATTCTCCTTAAAATTGTTCTTTGCTACAGAATTGCTTCCATAGGTCAAAAACTATATTTGGAAAGTAAATCAGGCTGAAGAAGGGTCCACACACTGACAAATCACTGCTTGAACATCCCTCAAATGGTTTTGAACTGAATCAGCTACCACTGTTCCAGTATTTGGGCATGATTTGGGGTCTAGCCTGGGTCACAGCTTATTACTGATTGGCAGTTTGGATGTGGTCCTGTTTGTTTGAAAAGAAGCTGTAGAGAAGTTTAGCTGTATTGTCATGATAGCTGAAAGGAGACTGAATTATGAAGTGCCAGTTGGCATCAGGTCCTGAGAACTGTCCCTGACCATTTCTTTTACTAGTGTAAAAACTAGGCAAAGGTTGTCTGACTTGGTATGGAGCCAGATGAGATGGCAAATGAGATGCAGAACAGCAAGTCTAGTTGTTGCTGCCATGTGAGTTCCTACTGCTGAGAAATACTTGGCAAGGGTCGATCACCAGCAGTGACAAAGCAAATACAGCTGGCATGCCTAATTTCTGTGGGCATAATGAGTAACTCTGTGGTAGCTGTGGTATAGGTGGTAGATGGTAAGTGGTTACCAGAGAAAATGATTTGTGATCATGAACTCACCTTGGGACAGGCTGTAAAAGAGTATTTCTCTTGCTATAGACATTAGGGTATTGCTTCCTTGAGATCTAAAGGAGAAAGAAAGACTTTTATATCTCTTTGCAGACGTAGGTGCTCTTGTGATGGACTTCACTAAGGCAGTCAAAATGCGATACCACATTAAGAAATGGAGGAATTTTTTGGAAATCCAGTACTACAGGGCTCTGTAATGGTCTTTGGTCACAGAAGACAAGTTTTTGTTTTTGTACTTCCCGCTTTCATTATTTCTTTTCTCAAATGACATTCAAGTGTCCATATATGTAATTTAGACATAGAAGTAACAACTTGATTGCTCAAAAGAAAGAAAAAGTTGCCAGGTAACTTAAGTGTAAAAATTATCTCTCTGGTTTAGCTGGCTTTTCATTAGCTACTACATTACCTTTTACTGTAATGTAATTACTGTATCCATAGACAGTACATAATCTATACTGGTTCTTTTGTTGTTGTTTAGCTTACTTTTTTTAAAATAATATATTATGCTTTTCAAATTCCAACTAATATTCTATTTATGCCCATTTTGTCATTTTTGGCAGGTCTCACTAGTTCTTTTTGTAAGATACTGTGTTTGATTTCCTTGGTTTCTTAAAGAAAGAGATTGCATGATAGAGAGGACAGATTTGACTTCTTTGTACTGCTACAAAAGCATGAGACAGTGGGGGTAATGGTAGGCCAGGATTACCTAGATTTAGAGGAAGTCCATATGACTTTGAAAAATTGCTTTCTATCATGTGGAAGGCTTTATGGAGAAAGAACAGAGACATCTTCAAAGTGCTGATCAAGAGATCTAGATAAATGTTTTTGTATGGAATCATACACCATATATCATCATCTTACTGGAAGTCTCACCAAGGCTTTGATGAATAATAGTTATATATGCTTTCTGTCCCTTATACCACGGTATTTAGTCCTGCTTAAGTGCACCTGTTCAAATAAACACCTGAAATAACAGAATATTTGCAAAGTGCTGATACAGGTCAAAGCTGAGCATGTTTCAGATTGAAAGGAAAATTACCATAACTCTGTTATTCTTTAGTGCATGTGGTCACTGCTGGTTTCAGGGCTGCCTTTGTCACAGTCTTAAATTGAGCTCTCCAGTAACCCCACATGAAAAAATTTTCTGTTTTTACATTCTCTGGTGCTGCTAGTGAATATACAGTTAAAAAACCCAACAAAACAGGGCATTCTGTAGCCTGGTAGATTTTTCAGTTGTTCTGCACATGGAATTTCCCAATGCATCTTTCAGGTACTTGTGTTCGTGATAGAAGTTTGGCAGAGCCTCACAGCCCTAGGTAGTTTGTTCTGGCTTTAGGAGAGTAAGTAGGAAGTAGCACCATGGAGTTAAGCACTGCCCTGCATGTTGGCTGAACTCAGCTGTCAGTGTGAGGAAGGAGAACCTTGTCATGTCACAATACAGATGGCTGTTCTGGAACATGTTGTGGGCCCTCAGGGAGTAACCTCAGTGCAGTTTCCAGTGTAAAACCAGGTGAAATAGACTGGCAAGACCTCAGATGGAACATAGAGAACAGAGACATATACAGCAAAACTATAACGGAAATTGCTATATTTATTATTCAATATATTGCTCATTACTTTTGCAGAATGATCCTTCTGAGAACTGAGGTGGCTGGCACAAAGTGCCCAGTACTTAGAGGATCAGAAAAGCCAAGTGAAGCATGTATACTTTATGTACTGCTATACGTGATTAGTAAATAGTTCCTGAAGGAGAGATGATACTGTTTGTTAACTAGTATCATACTGGTGCACAGGATGCAAAAAATGCAATGTGATGCTCTGGGCTTTTGATTGGGCTTGGTCCTTCTCTTTCAAATTCATCTTTTCCCCCACTCCCCTCCTGAAAAACAAACAAAAAACAACCAACCAAAAAAGAAAAAAAGGAAACCCAACTTAATGCTTTGCTGCAACTGCTTTATAACATTTCTTGTGTTTGTTTCCAGTACACCTAAAAGTAAAAAGCTATTGTTTGCAACTTTTTGAATGCTCCATTCCAGTGTTCAGGAAATCAGGTGAAGGTGATCCTAGAAGAATATAAAGACACTGTCAGAACATATGAGGATGGGGTTAGAAAAGCCAAAACCAACTGGATTGGAACCTGGTAAAGGATGCCAAAGGGCAACAAGAAGGGCTTCTACAGGCATATCAGCAACAATGTGAAGATGAGGGAAAATGTGTGTACCCTAATGGTGTAGGGATCCTCTTCCATAGCATTGTCACAGACGCACTGATAAAGTATGAAATAACTGGGCAATGAGGTTGACTGAAAACTGTCTGATGAACTACCAAGTTCAAACAGTTGCGATCAGCACTGCGAATTCCCTCTGGAGTTTGGTGCCTGGTGGTATACCCTTCAAGGAACAGTGAGTGCCAGCTGCTCTAAGGATTGGGAACCAGGAGCCAAGCACAAATATATAGACCGTAGGACAGGGGCTCCACAGCCAGGGCCTGGTTCAGACAGTATTTGAGCAAGTGACCGGAACCAGCCTAGGGATGACAGTTGGGATCCATCAAGAATCCAGATTATTGGTGACTGGGAGGTCTGAGATTAATTTAGAAATCAATCCACAAGTCTAGTGATCAAGGGGAAAACGCTGTCTGATGCCTACTTTTCACAAAAGTGTGCTGATCTGAGTTAAAATTGACAGCTGAGAATAGTCTTCCACAGTTCTTCCTAAACTGTCTCAGGAAGCGGTAAAAATTTGCACCTCCCTTCTCATCTGAATTTGCTGAAAGTTACCAGCCAGGAAGCAAGCTTTCTTACTACCATGCTGAATTCCAGAATCAAGGCTTTGGTGCCCCTTTTTTTTTTTTTTTTTTTTTAATCTTCATGCCTAGGGTTGATATCACTTAATCTTCTAAAAGTTAAGTATTTAACCTAAATAGGGAATTTGACTTCCCTCAAAAAAGAAAGGTGGGCACTGCTTCAGAGTGAATCATTCATTCCACTTTTCTGAGGCTGGTTTGACTCTGTGGAGAGGCATATCCCCTTCTTGTTCTTGCACAGTGAACCTCAGTTTTGACATCTACATCTACATGCTAACTTTTTGGTCACAAAATTGCACCTCCATATTATTTCAGCTGATCATTGTCTATGACCCTGTAGTTTTTTTCAGAGATGTGGCTTTTCAAGAGAGCATCTCTATTCTCTTGGCTCTTCTATTGTCTTAGTATACTTGTTACTCCTTCTTCTTACATGTGTATCTTCATATTTAGTCGAATTAAAAGAGATATTATTTGATTGTTCCAAGGTTTGTATCAGTGACTGTCCTTTTCAGTATTTAATATTTCTCCAACCTTTACCCTATCTGCAGTCTTTATCCAAAATTATTTTATCAGTCTTTTTTCCAGGTAGCAGCAAAAAATGTTAATTAGCGTAGGACAAAAATTGATTCTTGCATAACTCCATTAGGGTTGCTGTGGCATTAATTTGCAGGTGATTTGCTGGTTCAGTGACATTTATGGTAAATTCTGAAGAGTCAGATATTTGTTCATGAAAGCTAGTTAAAAATGCATCCCAGTGATCAAATATTTATAATGAGCTGAAGACTGTCAAGTTTCTTTACATAATGAGATTTTCAGATTTCTAGCAAAGAAAACCTTTAAATAATAGTCTTCAATCAACCTCTATATTAAGGTTTTAAGTCAGCCTAAGAGTTGTAGTCCCTTCTGTTGCTGGGAATGAGCTTTTCCTTTAAGAACCTGAGCAAGAACCTGAGCAAGTTTCAAGGGGGAGTGTTATAATTTCTGAGGATGAGATATGGGTCACAAGTCACAGGTCTTCTGAACCTCTTGAAGTCAGTGAAGCTGCTGGATGCTCTGCTCCAGCCAGCGCTGCAATATTCTCCTTCCTGTCATCTCCATCCATTGTCAAAATACCAGGAAAATTATTGCATGCAGGCTTATGGGAGAACAAGGTGGTACCACGGTGAGAAAAATAGGTGTGGGGACGTCCAAACTGCTAAAACATCTTCCATTTTTGCTTTAGCCTCCTTGGTTTATTTTTCTAGAGGATCTTCTTTACATGAGCTGCTCAACAAAAAGTAGATTTAATTTGTGGCAGGATCACACTGGCATAACTTCAGAGCACTGCAGAGACTCATCCTCTGTTTTAAATAATCTGAAGTTCCCAAACACCTTTAAAACTTCCTCATAGGTTATGCTAAGAGAAAAGTTTTTCAGTCAATTTACAAACAGCTAGCTTTACAATAGAACTTTTCCAAGAAAACACAGGCAAAAGAAGAGAACAAGAGTAACAGAAGACCGCTCCTTATAGCCAGAGTGATGGCTGCTGCTATGTGATAGCTGTATTTCTTTCCCCTGTTAATAGCAAATCTTCTGCTCGCTGCTTGGGCTTCAAGACCAAGTGCTGATTTTAGAATTTTTCCTACCTGGATTAGTCTTAAATTTTAGCATCCTCTCAAATGAACTCTAAAATCTGATTTTTTTTGTTGAGATTTCCCCATAATTGAAGGTGTTGTCAGAGGTGTATCATCTCATAGGACAGACTTCAAAGGCCCTTTCTCTGCTGTGTTCCTACACACAGAGATGTGCTTATGCTTGATGCCATCCTACCCTGTGAATCCAAGTGAAGGACTGTGAGCACTGTCTGTGCATTTAATACAACTCTTTAGTATGAAATGAGCATAAACACAAAAGTACACATGTGATCAGCCCACAACTTTGCAGAACTAGCTTCTGTATACCTGTCCAGCGAACAGTGTAGAGGTGTACGTTGTGTGCAGAATCAGTCTTATTTTCCTTCTCGTTACTTTTCATTTTCAAACAAACCTTTTTTGTTGGGATATAGTTACTACACTTTGATTTATATATATGCATTTCTGTAACCAAGGCAGTGAACCTAGTCTGGTTGCCTGCACTTTCCCATTCTCCTTAAAATATATTTGGAATCCCTTCTGAGATATTCTTCTTAGACAATTGAAAATCTCTACAGGTTATACTAGGTGTGAGAAAGAAAACTCTTTACATTTGACAAAATCTCATATGTATTTAATTCATAATTGCCATATCCATGTCTGTGCCTGTGATTGCTCTTGTTATGTGGTGGTGGTTTGAACTATGTTGACATGCTGTCTGTGATGCTGGCAGTTTCAGATAAAGGCTGGAACAGTACATTGGACTAGGCATTGTGCAAACCCTGACAAATAGACTGACTTTCTTGCCTCCAAACAGATAAATAGCTGAGTTGACAAATAAACACCAACTTCGGAAGCCCTAGGAAAAGGTCTAACTGGCATTGCTGTTAAATTAAAATACCTTACTCCTGCACTTTCACTCCAAAATATTCATGGTGTTCTGAGATTTTCTTTTGCATTTCAGGATTAGGGAGCTGGGTGTAAGATGACTGTGATTTCTGTATCCATAAGGAGGCCAAGTTGGATAGTGCCGGGGAACTAAGCATGTCTGGCTCTGCCATCTTTTGAAAGGTTCAAATGGCAGGAGACCTCTTCCTCTTCAGAGAAATTGCTTTCACTATTTCGTGATAACCTGGTGGATGAAGGAATGTGTAATCACAGAAAGCAAAGTATCAGCGTTTGGCCAGCTGTTTGACCTGACCATAGTGAGAGCTTTGGAAAGCCAGCTTTCATCTTCTGTTGCTAGGGTTGTTTTTCAAATAAGAAAAAGAAGGAAGCAAATGTAATCAAAGCAGAAATGTCCTGCTTCATTTATGCACTGCAAAGAATGCTTTTACCTGGTTCTACCACATGATATGCTCTAGCAATGTGGGTTTAGTTCAAATTGCAAAAGATTTCTCTAGGTAAAGTGCAAAAGTTGTGTATCTTTTTCTCTTCTTTTATGTTTTTTCTCATTTAATTGGCAAATGAGTAATGGATCTGAAAATGATAACTGAAATAACTCCTAAATAAATGTAAATGAAATAATACAAATATTGGAGAGCAGATCCTCTTTTCTCTTCTGCAGTATGAAGCAATTCAAAAGACTACATAAGAACTATTTTTCTCTCTGTGACGAAGTAGTAAAAATTGCTTTAATTTTGTATTGTTCCTCAGCAGTGTTTTCAAATACACTAGTTTTAATATGAAGAGAGCATTGCTAGAGCTAGTAGGGATATGCTTAGTATTTGCTTTGTGGACAGGTAGGCTGTGCTTCTTTACATTTCAGTTATCCTTTGCTTTTTCAAATGTCTTAATTTTACAAGCAAGTAGAATACAGAAAGACTCCTGCTCTTGAAGGGTGGTAGGAAGAGTAAAGCATTGTATCATTCTATGTACTTGTGCCAATGACAGACAAAGCCAGTGTCTTGAGTTGTTGCTGGCAAATTGCACTGGTAAAAGTTGCAGAACAAAGGAGAGATTTTGAAAACAAAGATTTTTTTGGTTTTGAGGGGAATATGCATTATCAATTTGCCAACATTGATAGTGTCCATTTAGTTTTTACTATGTTAGAGCTGGTAGCAGAAAACTAAAACATCTGTCTTGTGTCTGATTTGATCCAGCTACATGAGACCCAGACATACTGATTGAAGGGAAAATGCAGGAAGAGGCTTAGGGCAAATTTTCACTTCCCTGATCACATTTGCTCTGTGTCAGACAGAGGCAAGTTTGTGTCACCCAAAAGTTGTTCAATATTCATTGACTTTTCAAGACCTGTAAAGGTGGTTTTAGCTTTACTCTGATATTTGAAAGCTCTGTGGATGTGTCACAGCATTTGGGAGGCAGCTAACCATAGTCAAGTACAGTACAATTTTGTGCAGATGAGAAGATTCAGTGGTAACTGTGGAGGTTCAAGGAACCTCACAGCCTTTGCCTCAGCCTGCTCTGTGAGGAGGGATAAGGGCTGTGATGGAGCCCCTGTGCAGGCATAAATCACTTGATGTGTCAGGAATTCCTCCTGTGGTTGCCTACAGTGATTTTTTTAAGATAATATACCTCCAGATCAGGCTTGAAATAATCAAATCTGAGAATCCTGGAAAATCCTGGTATGTTTTGCTTAAGGCTACTTTATTAATTGCTGAGATATTTACTGTAGCTTAGGTAGGAAAAATTTGAGTTCATTTTGCATCTTTCCTACTCAGTGTAGCATGATGCAATTATTTCTGCATTGTGTTACCCTCAGAGTAGATTTCAGGTCTTTTTACACCTGAAAAGCACTGAGGATGACAGGTGATGTTAGGACTGCACATTTGGCTTGCAATTTCGGCCTGGCAAGAGAAGCATTATGCCATCTGGTCTTGAGAAGTGCTTAGCATCTCCAGCAAGACATTGGATAAACTCCAGTGAAGGTCACTGGAGAATCGATGCTGCTAAACATCGCAACTGAATTGCCCATTGCGTGTGACCTGGTGTGCATCTAATACAAACATTATCTGCAGTCTTATCGAGGCTGTGGACATTTCTCAGCATTATCAGAACACACATGCAGCCCTACATGTGCTGGCTACAGTGAATGCTAGAATAGTCAGGTGAAACCCGGTTTTACCTTGCAGTCCTTCAGAGGTAAGGAGAGATTATACAATATGATGATGCATGTCACAGTTACTGGTTTTATAATCCCAGTGCTGTTCAAATGTTTCATTAATACTTGACAGTTTAGCAACTTCCCCTTGTAGAAACAGTATTATATGCATTTTTTGCTTATTCTTTTCTCTTGCAGTTAGGTAACTTGTTTCAAGGTTATTAACACCATAGCGCTGTCTGGTAAGCATTACTGATCAGATAGTGCAAAAGGAGTCTTATATTTCTTACTTTACTGTTTTTTGTTTTGGTTTGTGTTTTTTTTTTGTTTTTTGTTGTTTGTTTTTTTTAAAATCGTAAACGTTAGAGTGAACTGAATATGACTTTTTTAATTATATGGAAGAAAAATTACCTGGGTCTTCAGACTGTCCTTCATAATAAACTCTCAAAACCAGTTCTAGAATATGAGGGGCAGATTTTCTGCTACGGCTGCCAAAACAGTAGGGGTGGGTTTTAGAAGCACTACAGTTGACTCCGTGGTACACTGTGACACGGGAAAAAGATCAGCAAGTGGTGAATTATATTGAAAGGTGTTCTAATATGAATTGCTTTTGAATAAAGAAATTTTATAGATCAAGGTGACTGATTCACTCAGTCACCAAATCTAATATTTTAGACAATTTTAGTAGCATCCGGTCTCAGGCATAATATAAAAATTTGGTTGCAGGAATCTGAGTTGCTGTTTTTTTGGTTTTGCCATATGATCGTTTGAACTTTTTTTCCATTTTTCCATTTTGCTGTGATTAATTTCTTTTCATTAGCAGCAATAAAATTTTCCATGTTGAAAATTGGATTGGAATAATGCAGTAATACAAGGCTTGAGAGAAATGATAGGAGTACCCACTGGAAATTGTAAAATGCACCTCTGGAAAAACTCTCAAAAATTTAGTATTTATAGCAGGATATACTGCTTGATATGTGGCATTCTTTGCTTCGTATGAGTATTTCCTCAGTGCCCTGACATCCTATTGTGGGACCCTGATTTTGCAGATACTGTCTGCCAGCTGAAATTTGTAAGTGAGATCTTAACCTCTAGTGATCAGGAATTGTCTCATGGTGTTTTTCACAAGTAAGGAGATTGTACTAATTCCAGCTGGGCCGAATCCACTTACCCAAATCATCTGGCCAGTTGAATTGTGTGTGTTCTTCATTGCTTTCTTCTATAAAATTTTGTTGCTAAGCACTGTTGTTTCATTGGTGAATAATACAAACTCTGTGGATGATTTGCTGTAATTCAAGTAGAGCAGAATAGAAAGTAGTGCCTAGTCATTACATAGCCACAACTACTGTTGTAATTAAAATGTTGCTACCCTCACTGCTAAAAGGAACACAAAAAATACAGAGAGAAAAGAGAAAAACAAGGGTTTGGGTTTTTTCATCTCACACTTAGAAAAGTACTTTTTCTTGTTTCTCTTACCTTCTGAAAAGTTGTAATGTATACAAGAAGTTTCAGCTCAGCATTTTAGAACCTCATTATTTTTGGAGAGATGCTGAGCTCAGCAGGGTGAATAGAAGGCATTTAGGTAACCAAGCAGAAATATAGTTTAACTATTCCTTATTTATTTTATCAGTGTGTGGTATTGGCAGAAATCTGGAGCAAGGAGAAGTTTGCAGTGCTAACTGATTTTAAAGGGTTTGTTCAAAGTGGTAACATATAGTGGTATAATTAATGGTAATACAGAGGAGGAACCTGCTCCTTTGAAAGTTTAAGTCTTTATAAATTTGCCAACTCAGAAAGAAAAACAACAAAAAACCTCCTCCTCATGCATATACCCTTTCAACAGTAGGATAACTGACTGATGACCCCTTAAAAGAACCATTTTGTTTGTAGACTGGATCCCGCATTGTTTGCTTTATAATCAGAGAGGGAAATGAGCTAATTTAACTATTTTCATGTCTTTTCTGCATTCTTTTGGAAGTCTATGTTTCACAGCTATCCAGCTATCTAGCTATTATCTTTGATTGGTTTTATTATTTGGTCTATTGAGTGCATTCAGTGTTTCTGCAAGAGACATAAAAATTTTGATTCTGACTCTTGGTGGACACATTATTGAATTTTAGTTCTGATCCTGAATCTGAGGTAATATTTCTTAATTGCTTAACTCTATAGTAAATTTGAGCAAAAAACCTCATGAAAAATCATCTCTTATGGTTGCTCAGATTAAAAGTGAGTCATTTCTATGGTGTTAACTTTTCCTTTGGAGTGAGCAGTCCATGAACATAGGATTTTTTACGGGGGTTGATCTGCAAAAGAAAGAGAATGATTGGTACCAGCAGGCAAGTAGTGCACAGGATTGTTATGTACAGGATACCCACCCACTGTACCTGTTTTTTGAGGATTAGGAACATATTTTAATTCCCACTCTATGGAACTGAATGGCTTTTTGATAGAGAGATTCATTCTTCCCTGGCTGGAGCAGGGAAATGCAGGTTTCTCAAAGGCACAAAGTGTCCTTCTACTAGAGAATAATCTCAGAGGGAGATGGTGGTGGTTTTATCACTGTCCTGACTCAGGGCCCACAGTTTACCTGGGGAACATAAAAACTGGGAACAACTGCAAGTGGGGTGTTACATATTAACATATTCTCTCATTTGCTTTCCTATCTCCTGCTGTTTTTTTGACTGTGGGATGGCAACAGTTGTTTTCCACTGCTGCTGCCGCTTTCCCACTAACAAACTTTCTGCAGTCAGCAATTACACAAGATTTTTGCTGGATACACTATCAGGCTTCAATCCCAGTGCACCCTGCTCTGAAAGCAGAAGTTTCTTTTCTACTCATTAGCTCTATATAGCAGATGAGAGGACACCAAAGATTATGGTTCATATGGCAGTGCATACGTTTGTGTGGTGCTGTTCCTGAGCTAGCATGCTTAGTTTCTCACTAGGACCTTGTAGCCCAAGCAGTTTTAAATTGTACCTACTTGATTATGTTCTGAAAACAGAGCAAATTTAGCAATCAGATCTATGTGTGAGTTTGCAGTGTATGATTACAGAAGTGTGAGTGCAGTAGGACACAGAGAAAGGTGTGCTTGTAGGTGTGCTCTGAAGTCAGCTGACAGATCTCAGTGATACTGATTTATGTAGCCTTCCTACCGCAAAGTCTAAGGCTAAGGCATTTTTAAGTATCTTGGCCCCACTAAGGTTAATATCAAATGGGCAAGCTGGTTTTCGCTGCTTATCTCAGCTTTCCCATCTTTAAGTTACTACTTGGGATACCTGCTTTCTTACTACTCTCATGGTGTGTTAAGCATTCATGATGAATTAGTCTTAAAATGTGTTGGAAAAAAAGGTAACAGACTGATGAAATCAAAGCTTTACTTGTATGCCATTGCTGTGTCATTTTTGGGCAGTTGTGTTTCCCTCCTGTATTTGGTATCTCAAAAATTACAAGAAATTAATTCCTTTATAGCTGCATTTGACTTGCTATATTTTAAAATGAGTTATGCAGAAATTATATACCCCTTTAGTGAAATATTCAGTGCATTTTCTTTTGTTGTAATTGCAGCAATCACTGAAAAGGAGAGGGAGCAAAGACCTACCAAAATCAGAAAAAAAGTCACAGCAGACACCAACAGAGGTATGTTGCAATAATTTGGCCTGGATTCTTATGTGGAGGCTTCAGGGACACTATGAAAATGGGGTACATGATTTGCAGATTTGCACTTGGCTTGCTTCTTGCTTTGCCCTTTTTTTTCCTGTATGCTCTGAAATAGAGGGCTCTTACCCCAGATCTGCAGTCAGACACCATTAATCTCAAGGACCACCTAAACAAACTGTTAGTGCTGCAACAGAACCCACCAGCTTTCATCTACACAGTGTTTTAGGCAAAATAAATGGTAACACCAGTTAAACAAGATTATAACTCTTTGTGTGCTGACTTCAGGATTTTTGAACACTGTAAAATCCATAATAATGTTGCAAGCCTAGAACATATACAGGTATTTTTACAGGGCCCCTCCTGCAATGTATTTTCTGGGGACTGTGCAAACTTTAGTCACAAGTAAAATAGTCTTTTCCCCTCTTTTAGGTATAAGTACTTCCCTCTTTTTAATTTACTGATCAGTGAAAAAAATAATTGCAGGAAAAATCTCTTAATGTCTGAAGCCTTGTACCTGTGATTGTTAATCTTGTAAGTTAAGACCATCCACTGGAGGTCTCCTATTTGACATCAAGTTTCTTCAAATGCTGTTGTTTTTTCCTAAGGAGGACAATGAAGACCTGAAATGTCAGCTACAGTTTGTCAAAGAAGAAGCAGCCTTGATGAGGAAGAAAATGGCTAAAATTGATAAAGAAAAAGACAGATTTGAACATGAGCTGCAAAAATACAGATCATTTTATGGGGATTTGGACAGTCCCTTGCCAAAAGGTGAAGCAGGTGGGCCACCTACCACAAGAGAGGCTGAACTCAAGCTTCGATTGAGACTTGTGGAAGAGGAAGCTAACATTCTTGGGAGGAAAATAGTGGAACTAGAAGTAGAAAATAGAGGACTGAAAGCAGAGCTTGATGATTTAAGAGGAGATGATTTCTCAGGGACCACTAACCCACTCCTGGGAGAGCAGAGTGAATCCCTGTCAGAATTACGACAGCATTTGCAGCTGGTAGAAGATGAAACAGAATTGCTGAGGAGAAATGTAGCTGATTTGGAAGAACAAAATAAGCGCATAACAGCTGAGCTGAACAAATACAAGTACAAGTCTGGGGCCCATGAGAGCTCTAGGCACCATGATAATGCCAAGACAGAAGCATTACAGGAGGAGCTAAAAGCTGCACGAATGCAGATCAATGAGCTAAGCGGCAAAGTCATGCAACTCCAATATGAGAACAGAGTCTTAATGTCCAACATGCAGCGCTATGACTTGGCCTCTCACCTGGGGATCCGTGGCAGTCCTAGAGACAGTGATGCAGAAAGTGATGCAGGAAAAAAAGAGAGTGATGATGATTCCCGCCCTCCTCACCGCAAAAGGGAAGGCCCCATTGGTGGGGAAAGTGACTCTGAAGAGGTGCGCAACATTCGGTGCCTGACACCCACGAGGTCTTTTTATCCAACACCATCCGGGTGGCAGAAGAGCTTCACTGACAGGCAGCAGATGAAGGACATTCGCTCTGAAGCTGAGCGGCTGGGCAAGACAATAGATCGCTTAATTTCTGACACAAGCACCATCATAACGGAGGCAAGAATTTATGTAGCTAATGGGGACCTCTTTGGACTGATGGATGAGGAAGATGATGGCAGCAGAATACGTGAGCATGAGCTTCTTTACCGGATCAATGCGCAGATGAAGGCTTTCAGGAAAGAGCTCCAGGCTTTCATCGACAGACTTGAAGTTCCAAAGTCTTCGGACGATCGAAGTGCAGATGAACCTTTGTCAGTGAGTCAGGTAGACTTTTACTTATTACGGCCTACAGGTAAAAAGGCTCTGCCAAGAAAACTAAGCATCAAATTCGATTTATGGCACTTGAAAATTCTTTCCTCTAGGCAGTGGACAGCAATCATTATTTCTCAAATTACTTAAAATCTTCATTTGGCCATATGAAAACATGTTCTACCAACAGAGTTGTTTGTGAACAGTAAATAAGTCTGGTCTCCTGGAAATTAAAATTATGTGCTAGGAAGTAGAAGATTTTACTTCTTTCTAGCTTTGCAACTGCATTTCACATAGTTGTGCCTTCATCACCACTAAAGTCAGTACTGACAATATTTTTGGCACGTAAATGAACATGATAGTTTTCTTAGTAGTTGGGTTCCTGTTAAATGAATAAAAGGAAAATTTTATTAATTTTAAACAGAAAGAAACATTAAATTTCAAAAATTATAGAGAATATGGCAAACCATAGATTAAAAGAAAACACGTAAAACTACTTCATGGAGTCACAGAGCCACACAGGAGTGTGAATATTGGAATTGCTGTAACTGATTGCATCTTGGTGAAGGCCTATGGGTCACTGCTTGCATGCAGCAGTGACAAGCATCTTTTTTATGGTTCACTTTTGTGCAGAGCTCTTTCAGAGAGGTTTTGGGGTGCAAATTCCTTGCTGACTCAAGATCTTTTGCCATGAAAAATGTCAATTACCTACCTTTATCTTATCATGCAATTCTATAGTTGGCATATCCTGTTAATGCTCGTGGAATTACCCAATGTTTTGTAAGTCTCTTGCTGTGTTAATTTACTTTGTGCTGTATTGCTAGTTTACAGTTGAAGTAGTTGCCAGGTGAAGCTGAAAGCTATTCTTATTCCTATGCTGACTAATTAGTCTTTTGTTTCCTTGTATCAGAAAGTCACAGACGCAGTGAGTTTAAAGCTAATCAATTACTATACATGTATTGCATGAAATCAAACAGAGACGGCATTTAGCATGCTCACTTTCTGATTTAGCAATAGCTCTAAGCTTGTAGAGCTCCCATTGGCTTAAAGGCAGAGCACTGCATGGACTTATACAAATCTAAAGCAAAGTAATTAGCATTTTCTCTAAAAAGATAGCAACAATTGAACATTTTAACAATCGGACATTTTAGAGCTTGACCATGCAAAACTCATACTGAAGTAAATGGGAGATGGGCATTTGGTCCCTCCACAAGCATAGTCTGATTCACTATTTATTTTGTTGAAACTTTGGACTTGCTATTCCATTAATTGACTGTTCTCTTTGTCTTTGTATTTACTTTCCCAGATGTTCCAGCCTATCATTTTACTTATTCTCATCCTTGTATTATTTTCATCCCTTTCATACACAACAATATTTAAACTTGTCTTTCTTTTTACACTGTTTTTTGTACTGTAAGCCATTCATCATTTACTGTTCATTGTAGTGTTATTTTCAGTTTGTTTATTTTGTCCACCCTCCAAGATAAGAAGTGCAAGAGACATAGTTTCTGTAATAGCCACTGCTGTAAAAACACTGAAGACTACTTGTTTGCCAAAACCAAAACAAAATCAAAAACTTCAAAAAACATACCATAAAGTAACCCAGTTGAATAGGAAACCCACTCACCACAGTGTTCCAGGTAAGCAAACAGAAAAGGGTATTTTTCATTTTTTCTGGTTCTATCATTTTTGAATAAAAATTTTCTAAGTGACTGGAACCAATTTAATATTCATTAATTTGCATCAAATCAGAAGCAAAACAGAAATATGCAGAGTGGGTGTGAGGACTCTTACTTTCCTCTTTCCATTCCCAGAAATGGAATTGGTATTCTAGCCACATATGAATAGTAAAATCACATTCCATGTGTATTCTGCAGTTGAATGTCACAGCTTGTATTTATATTCTGCATGATTGTGATGATGTTTTCCAGCCCTGTATTATGTGGATTAGACATGGAGGGGACAAAATCAGAATGGTTGGTATATAAAGTGCTATATCTGGAACTGTGTCTCAGAGCTGGAGCCCCTGAGAATGAGATACATGAGGAGAAAGTATCGGAGTAGTTGAGGAGTCTTCTGAGACATACAGGCTGGCCACATTCTCTCTGTACTCTGGAAAAATGGCCATGCTACAGTCTGACTTGAACTGAGAGTGATGCAAGTCACCTTGTCCCATGTTCATTTTATCAGATAACATTTCTCAGCCTGTAGCCACCATGGCTCTACATTCTCCAGGTTTCAGAAGGAGTTTTGAATGAACATTATTAACTCTTGGCTTGCTGAGTGACCTCTGTCTAACCATGCCTTTGATAGCAGATGACCATAGGTGAGAGAAACTTGTGTACATAGGTGTGCATCAATAGTCACTGAATATTCCTGTCTTGCCTATCAGAGGCTGAAATAAGGGTACAGGTGACTTATTATCTTTCTTTCACACTTACATTGGAAGTTCCTACAAACAGTAGATCTCCCCCTGTGAAAACTTCATCTGAAATGCCCAAGGGATCTCAGTTTTCTGTTTTATTCAACCTAATTTGAAACCATTGAGTCCTACAAATGTGAATTTTCCAAAGGTGAACAAGTATGTGTATTAATGACATTTTATTCCTGCAGTTGCCATGTTAAATAATTTAGTAATAAATAGTGGTAATAAATAAAGCAGCTGTTTTTCTAGCTGGCAATAAGGATTCCCTTTGACTTATCATGCCAGCACCATGTCCACTTAACCCATTCCCCAGTGAAAACAGTTTGTCTCCATGCCTGGGTTGCGCTTTGCTACCTGAAATAGTTGAGACACCATTTTGAGACAAAATCCTTAGAGGGAAGCAGAGGTGGGGCAATAAAATTTATGTTATGAGGATGAAAAAAATAGTAAACTCAAAATATTTGGTACTGAACAAATACTGTATTTTTCTCCTTGTTTGTCTAGCTTTCCCTCAGCATTCTTTGCAGGTGTAGTAACCTTGATCAGTTAAGTCACTGAATTCTTTGATTTAATCCAAATACTTGTTCCTAACAGGATGTTGTTGTTACTATCTATTTTATAGTTAGCAAGAATTGTCTAAAGGAAATTATAATCAATATATATGAGATTAATAGATAGCCTTGACTGGTGTCCCAATTAAAAAGAAAAGCTAAAACTAATTTTGAGTAGTTTCTAAGCTGCTTTAATTTATGCTTGGTTGCCTAAAATTTAGATTCCACATATTAGAAACTATTATGGCAAGATATGGTCAAGCATGTCTTCAGACTGGAGGCAGAGATAACCTCTACACAAGCACTGGCATTTACAACCCCATTGCTTCCTCACACTGTTTCTTTCTTGCATATAGCTGGAGCTTCCCTCAGCCAAATTTTATTGGGCAGCAACAAAGCAAATCAAAGCTGAAACGTTTTGGGACATTGAGGGAGCTACTGCATAGGCTACAATCTGAAGTAAAAGGATACACCAAAGCACACAAAATTATTTTAGAAGCTCCCCATAGTCTTTGAATATGTGACAAGCAAGGAGAATGATAAGGAGCCCCATAAACAGAGAAATCTCTGTGAGATAAGATGTGTTTTTCCTGTCCTTTTTCATTCAGCCTGAAGGCAGGGATTGGAGCTACTTATCTGTTTCATACCAGACATTGCACAACATTAAAAGTTGCTGAGAAAGCTAATAAAATCTGTATGAATTTTTATTCATAGCCAGGAGACAACATCTAGCCAAATAAATAAATGTTCTGTCTTTCTAATTTGAAATAACTTAGTATTACAAAATGCAATAATTATACTTGCCAAGAAAGGAAGCAGATTCTCCCCACTTAGTTACTGGCCTGGTGGGCAAAGACCACTTCACAGGTGAGTGAGTAAATGCAGCTGAATAGATCAGCATCTTCTAGCAGGAGTGCTTGAGAATCAGATTGGGTAGAGGCAGACAGAATACTGCTGCATCACTGATTCTGTCTGCTGCATAGCTTGTAATTCTGAAGGAAGAACAATAATAAGAAGAATATAGAATTTAATTTTATGAGGCAAAAATCTGGATATCACTTCAAGTCTCACTTAGCAGATTCATGGTTCCCATTTTGTAATATTTTGGTGAAATTAATATTCTGGGAAAAAAAGTAATTGAATTTGAACCATGAGATTGCCTTAATTTAACATTTCTCTAAAATATTAGATCTCTGTTTCCTGTGTTCTGAAGGAACGAATTCCATATTCTTTCTAAAGGAAAAGGTTTTTCATCTATAGATCTAATTCTGACATTTTTACACTTGTGTAAATTGGCAGTAACTCCAATGAAGTTTTATCTCATTTAGGAAATAGTTGCATTTTTCTTTTAATGCAACCAGAAAAATTCAATTGTATTTGTTTCTTATTTAAAGCCAGATCTGAACGCCCCAACAAAATCCCTCTACAAATATTTTTACTGCTACTGAAAAATTCCCATGATGCTAGAATGATTACCTTCTCCAGAATCAGAGATATTTCTTTCAAACAAAAATATCCATGCTTGGAGCTCCAGTTTAGAGCTGGAATAAGCGTCTGCTGACACATGTCACCAGTGCTTCAGAATCAAAACCAGAAGAGAGCAGGTGCCATAGTGCAGAAAAATGCCTGGCAGTCAGAAAATAGAAAATTGCCAAAAACATGGCTGTCTAGATATGTGTTATAAAAAGAGATGAACTGCACATGAACTTTGGGAGTTGTTTACGAAAACAAGCAGAGCTTCAGGGTATTACATGCCCTTTGCCTTAGTCACCCCAGAATCTGATAGGTGAGTAGGAGACTTCTAAAGGCATCAGTATCAGGGATGTAGTTCCCATTGGCTTACATTTCTGTCTCTGATTTAATGCCAGGGGAAGTGATATTCAAATCCAACTTTTGCCATTACACATGCAGTTGCCTATGGGGAAAATTACAGTGGCTCTATTTAAAGTAAACATCTAAAGTATCTGCCACTGATTTCCAATGTAACCTTGGAGAAGTGACATGACATAACAATTTGTTGGCTCTGTTTCTCCACTGACTTATATACTATTGCAGAAGTGCACAACAGTAAGGAGACAGAATTTTTATTTCCTTCTGCTCATTTCCTATTGTATATATCCACTCCTGAAATGCATATACCAGGGTTACCAAGGTGTACATAATTCAGGAATCTAATGTTGTGCTTGAATTGATTACAGTGAGAGCCAGCCATACTCTTCTTCCTTCTTGTCACCAGTTTGTGTGGCCGTAGCACAATGGGTTTGCCATAACTAAACTAGTGCAGCAGAGCCAAAGATGCTCTGAATTGGTCTTGAACACAGACTAGTAACCAGAACACACACTAGCCTGAGTATATGATCAGATTATAGCCCATGCTGAAACTCATGCTGTTTTGTCTCCAGTCCTGTGTGATGAAGATAAGTTTAGCAGAGGGCTTGTTTAAAATGCCCTTGCACCTTTTGTTTGTTGAGGTGCTAGCTTTTGACACAAGTAGAGCTGATGTAGACAAAATATGCTTTCCTGTGGAAGCAATGTGTTGGATGTAATAAACCTTCCTGCTTATTTTACCTGTGCCAGAGGCCAAAAAGGCACATTTGCTGCTTTGTCTGCTGCTGCTGGGGGAGGGGCAGTAGTTTCTATTAAGTAACTTCTTTTTCCTCAAAAGCAGAAGTCACTATTGCTGCACTTCAGGGTATATAGAATAATGATCCCAGGTTTTCAGAACTCACTGTTATCATGTTTTCTTTGTCTCAGCTTTTCTCTGACTTTGCCATACTAGGAGGAGTTTAACATGGCCCTTTGACCTATGAGGTGGGTTCATTGCTTGTCTCCAAATGAACCTCTTGGTCTCACACGTTTCTAATTCCTCAAACTAGCAAAGATGTAGGCCTTTGCCTGAGTGAAAACTCAAGCCTGGGATTTGATCCACTGTTTTCTTTAATTTTATTACTTCAAAGTGTTCACATTGAATTAGCAATCTTAAAGATACAAGAATAATAGCCTATGCTGATGGATAAGAGTAAAACAACATGTTTTCGGAGTCTGTCTTTTTGTGCAGTGGTGCATCTGTGTTGGCTTTAGGGAGGAGGCTGCACTGTGTCACCTGACCTCTAGCTGTGGGCTCAGTTCTTCTCCCAGGCACTCTGGCTTCACCCCAGCCATATCAGCTGGTGTTTGGGTCCTGACCTCACAAAAGAAAGTCACACTGTTGCTTTATTTTTAAATCCTCAGAGTTTAGAGTCAAGGATTTTCTTCAGGAACATTCAGTCGTGTACTTGGGTGTCTTTGTTCAATTTTTAGATCATCTTTAAAATTTTCACAAATGGCCCAAGTCCCATTATTTATGTTACATGGGAGCAGAATAAGCACCCTAGTAATGTGTTCACTGAGACTTACAGCTAGACCATATAAGGAGAAAAAATGTGTTTTCCCTGAAACCTGGTTTGGTATTTACTATAAAAATGCACCCCGACCTAAAATCTTTATACTGTGCATGGATTTTATCACAGATAAAATCTTACTGTTCTGGGAGTGCTGACTAAGCAAAGGATGTGTGAATCCTCATATCGTGCCCTTCGTCTCACTGATCCTCTTGTCATCAGCTGCTCGGCCCACAAAAATATAAGTCACTCCTGCTTAGTGCATTGGAAGACACCCATCTGATAGCAGGATTTATCCAGTTTTATACTGCCTGAGTCAAGTATTTTGGGGCCCTTCTATAAGTATGTGTGGGGAAAAATGTTCCCTGAAATGTGAATTTGCTGACTGTGTCTCAGTCACTCTCCACAGACACATCCAAACACAAATACCCAGCAGGGCAGTGGTATGTGTGCAAAGCTTCCACCCAGGGGTCTCTCTCAGTTGCTATATGAAAGCAGTTTAACCTGTAGTGCAACAGGAGAGTTGCAAACAGGGACACAAGGAGTGAGCTGGGCTTCTTGTGCCTGCAGTTCAGCAGGGGGAGCAGCTAAATTTCACTGTGCTGGCTTCAGGGTCTCCCCTGGACTTTCACTTGGTGGATCATTTTTGTCACATATACTCTCTTCTCTCACCCGGTGCCAACACTTGCTATGGGCACTCCCAGTGATTTATATCCAGGCCAAGGTGTTTTTGGACCTTCCTTACCAGACTTATGCCAGAGATGAGTTTCCCTGTGAAAGGGAGATTCTCCATCCAGTTTCAAGTGCTCTGCTTTGCTGAGACACCAAGTGTCTTAACAGACTGGAGAATCTGATCCAGAAACCATATAAAGTATCAGGAATATTTGGGTATATCCCAAAAAATTGTAATTCCCAGAATGCAAGACAGTAGGATTACACAGTGCCCAATAATTCTGTACTTCATAAGTAAGACCATATTTAGAGTACAGAAAAAGACTTTAGGAAGGAGTGGTTTGCTTTTAGCTCTTTAAGATATCTGTTAACCAACAAAACCACTGCTTTAAACAAAACTCCCTTTAAAGAGCAGTTTATGAGGATCAAGTTGCAAAGCTCAAAATAATTATACTAAAAAATATAACCCTGAAAAGTTGGTCTGTAAAACAGCAAAAAAATCTTCCCTTGCAGCATGGACAACAATAAAAGAAACCTAAAATTGCCTATTGTCATAGCTTTAATATTAATGCTATCTCCTTTGGCAAGCTTTAAAGACTGGACTGCACTATAAAACCTAAAAATGTCCTGGACTTGGAGTTGTTTACACAAAATATGAGGAGATATAAAGTTACAGAGCTGGGGGTTGGAAGAGGTGGCTTTAAAACCATCCTCCGTGCACTGACGTCACATGGAAGCCAGCTGCAGGGATGATGCTGAACGGAACTGTTTTTCAGTTTGCAAAAGTTGAGGAGTTATTGAAAGAGAGTTGCAAATGCTGCCCCAGTTGAAAAGCTGTATATTGCTTAGCTTTCTTGTTTCTTTTAAAGATCGAGATTCGCAGAACTGGATCCCTGCTACCTATTTGTTTCATTGCTTTCACTGCTGCTTAGAAATGGACTGAGAAACTTCTAAAGGATTTCTTATTCCATGAAAGGTATGGTTGTGGTTTATTTTAAATCAGTGGTTTTGAACATTTAAGATTAACAAAGAAAGCATATTACTAATGTGGCAAACAGTTGTTTAAACATCTTTCTGATGCTATTTATATGTAATGCTATGTTAATGTATGTTATATGTAGTCTTTATTCTTAGACTTCATTACATTAGTTCAGTCAGTTTCTTCAGTGTAGGCAGAGATATATTAACAGAACAGGGATGACAGGTAGCATTGTGAACACTTCCTTTTCTTTTCTTTTCTTTTCTTTTCTTTTCTTTTCTTTTCTTTTCTTTTCTTTTCTTTTCTTTTCTTTTCTTTTCTTTTCTTTTCTTTTCTTTTCTTTTCTTTTCTTTTCTTTTCTTTTCTTTTCTTTTCTTTTCTTTTTTCTCTTTTTTCTTTTTCTCTTCCCTTCTTTATTTACTCCTTTCCTTTCTTTCTTCTTTCCTTTCTTCCTTTTTCTTACTTCCTTTTCTCTTTCTTGCTTTTTTTCCTCACTTCTTGCTTTTTTTCTTTTTCTTTACTCTTTCTGTCCCATTCCTCCCACTTTCTCTTTTCTCTCTCTCACTCAGCTGTACTTTCTTTTAATGTGTAAAGCATATGATATTGTGACACATGGCACACAATTATATTTGAATAAATACATATGTTTACAATTTTCTTAGTCATCCAAAATACAGCACTTTGTTGGAAATATAATTTTTTTTTTCAGTAAAAACAAGAGAAGATTTTTGTATCTCAGTGGTTGTACACAACTAGTCTAATTAAACTGCTGAAAACATCTCCGCTGATGTCAAGCAGACTGTTTTCAGAAGTTGATAGAGGTTGTTTGCAAACTATTTTGCACTGTTAATATGTGGATGGAAAGGGAATGATATGATATGGGGGAATAACGACTCCAATGAAATGGTTGTTTAAAACGTTTTTTGCTTGAGAGGAGGGAGGGCTAAAGAAAAAGTTAAGGGAAAATGCAGCTGATATAGACAAAATCGATTATTTGCTTGAATTTGGTTGCTGTAATGAGCTCCTGACCTTGTCTAGGACATGCAGAAATTGCCAATACTGCAAGAGCACAGATACTGTTCTGATCCACAGAACAAATTACAGTGTGGCATTTTACATGCCTTTGGGTTGCTTAAGCCACATGAAATACCCATGGGGACATCTCAGTGCATTATACAGACAGAGGGAATACTACCAGGGCTTCACATTGGATATTATTGCTAGTAGGGGAAAAAGCAAGCAACATCCCCACCCCCAAAACAAACTAAACCAAACACCAAGGGAAAAAAAAGGAGGAAAGAGATGCAGAAATAGGAGTTAAAACTCAGGAATTGATCCACTGTACAATAGCAACAAAACTCTATAGTTGTTCAGCTGCTAACATTGATAAACATGAATTTTCTTTTGAGAATTTATGTCAAAAGGAAATTGAAGAAGTATAAGAAACAATACAAGCTTTTTGTGGATCTTAGAGCTACAAGTGACTGTCTGTAACTTTTGTAACTAATATTTTCATTCAGAACTTGATTTCCTTCTCATGGTCTGATCTCTTTTTATAATCAGAGTTCCATATGAAAAATTTGAAAATTGTTAAGATTACTGCAAACATGGCAACTGTAGATTCCAGTAATAAGAAAACACCTGGGACCTTTTCAACACTATATTCATGCTTTAAAGGAGTACATATAGAGTTGATCTATTCTTATATGTGTAAAAAAATATGCTATATAATATTGACCTTTGTAGTAATATGCTGCTGATTAAAGTATGGTCATTGTTAGTGCACTAGCAAAATCATCATTTGTGCAAGTTGTTGACAGATTATGTCTGCCTGTCTTGTTCATGACTTTACAGCATTTATACATAGGGGTTTTAATTTTTTTTTTCTGAATTGTATTTGTATAAGGTTTATAGTGGAGCAGAGACTTGACTTTTGTTTATTTCTCAGAGAAATCTTGAAAGGTTATAAAGGCATAAATGTAGCCAAAAAAAAAATAAGCTAAAGACTGTATTGAAAATTGCAACCTTTGAATTGGCAAAGTGAGAAAGTATGTTTTTAAAGTTCATTAACAATAGATGTTTAGATTGCAGCAGATCTCAAATGCAGTAGAATGTTTTTGCAAGTTACTTTTGGTCAACACTTACCAAAGTCTGGCACAAAGCTGAAACACTGGCCTGGAGAGGTGCAGTCTCTATAGCCTGGCTGCATTCCCTATGAGGCCATGAGCAAACCAGCACTTGACTTCTCTTTTGATAAGAATGCTGTGCTGTCTTTCAGCAGGTCTTAGTTTCAAGGAGTTTTATATTTCTAAAAAGCTGCCCTGTATGTTTTTAGGCAGGGCAAAGACAAAGTTTGAAATATGTTTGTAGACAGTTGAGGGACAGATTGCTATTTCAGAGCTTTAATACAGATGCTTGAGGTAAACTGTTTTGCAAACCCTGAGTTAGGTTTGGACCCATGATGTCTTGAGAGGTCATGTGGGAGGACTTGCTATGACCCAAAGACCTGAGTAAACTGTTGGGTTTCATCTGAGCTTTTCTGCTTGTTCATGAAAGAAGCTGACTCCAAGTTTGGAATTATCTTCCCAGTCAGCTGAAATAATGAAGACACTGGTAAATGGTGATTCCGCGGTAGCTACAGCTGAATCAACAAGACTTGCCCAATAACATACGGGATGGGGAACACCTTTGTGTGAAGCTCAGGCATAAATTTTCACTATATCATAGGCAATGTAGATGATGAAATGGGCAGTTCCTGTGAGTTTACAGTCAGTCAGGGAAATGAACAAATTGCAGGGAGATAAATTGGGCTTACCTCTAGTTAACTCTCTGATTTGCCTGCCCATTTGGTTTCTGGCAAGAGACCAAAGCAATGCAGAGGTGTTTTGTAACTGGAACCTGTTTCCATATCCACCTAAGTAACACAACAACTGGTTTTGAGAACTAAAATTAACAAATTCAAGTATTAGTGTGTGTATACCAGCCATTGTACCACAGGAGTTATCATAACTGAATGAATAAGTGTTATTTTGGTCTTGCTGGCTTAGTAAATGTGCTGATGGTAGTGGGATTTCATTTGTAAATAATCTATAACTACTTTGCTCCAAAGCCAGATGAACAGACCCAAAATATTTCCCTTAAAATATGCATATATAGTGGTTCAAATAATAAATTTTTTTGTTCACAGACACTAAGATGCTTAAGACTTCTGAAGGGGAAGAAGAAACTGAGGTGCAAATTAGTTAAATATTCTGAGAGAGGTTTCGAACCAGATTGGAGTTAGTGCTATTGGAGAATATTTTCTAGTTTTCCCTATGCTGGTCCTGAAACTAACATTTAGAGATTTAGGTTTGTAAATCCAAAATACTTGAATGCTTTATGGTGACTGATAGCCCTTTATATAATAGAATGATGCTTTCTACTGTATATGTGTGTGTACCTATTATTAGCTTTCCTGTCCTGTTCTCCTTCATGTATTCCAAAGCATTCATACAGCTATGAGAATTTTCTGCATATATCGAGTTTACAGTCTTCAATTGCCAAAAGAATGTCACAGTCTTTGTCGTGTTCCATGCACGCATGAAAGGAGTGCATGAGAAAACATGATACCTTTACATTTGCAGTTGTCTTTTGAACAAACATAAAAATAGCTTTTGCCCTCAAGGGCAGATGTTTCAGGATCCCATGATCCTGAAGTGCTATTCAATATCATACAGACTCAAATTCATTGAAAACACATTTATAGTAAAGAGTAATGGCAAAGATGCCATGGTACAGAGTGCAGTGGGCCAGATGTTACTGAATTGTGTGATGCTGAATGCATGTCCAACCTCCCCTTTCCAGACTGGGCCTCTCTGTCCTTGGGTTTATGTCCTGTAACACTTAGTTCATCTGTATTTCAGTCACATTCCACGTAAATATCAAGCAGTTGTGTGATAGTGTTTCCTGCAAGCACATTTCAGTTATGAATTTTGGGAAATTGCTCGTTTGTTTTTGTTCCCTGAAAGTTAGAATCAAATCAAGTAAGACTTATTCTGATAAACTTCCAGGAAACATTCTAGGAAGAAAGAAAAAAAGCAGAGCTCTCTTTGCTGTTGCACAGACTGTAACCATGGACCTGCATAAACAACTGGAGAATACTGAGAGGAACTGGAATAAAGAGAAGATGGAATTGCTGGAGAGATTTGACAATGAAAGGAAAGAATGGGAATGTCAATGGAAGGTCATGCAGAAGAAAATTGAAGAGGTACTTTTAAACAAAACTGAGTGCTACCATTTTTACTTGGGGTGAAGTGACATGGACTCACTTCAACTTTTTATTTTTTTCTCTGAATTTTGTCCTATTTCTTATGTGTCACTGGGAGTTTTTAATAGGTAATGGTAGGATGAAAAGCATGAAATTAAGCAGTATTTGCAGTTGCTCATTTAATAGTCAGGAATACAAAGCAGCAGGTGAAATGTCACTTTGTGTGCTGTGAGATTGTTGGCTGTATGTACTGCTGCCAGTTCTCTTGGGCATGAACTATGCTGCCTATATTATACATGGGTTTTTTCAAGTACATACTGAACAATATGGGTTTTAGGAAAATGTATGTTTGGTAACAAAAAAATCTAGGTATCATAATTGACTGGCAAAGAGCAATTAGATGGCACAGGTCTGCTGGGGTAAATGCTAATATTCTAATATTAATTAAAAGGAAAACACATATTAAATGCTGCATGATACAGAATCATTCTGGCTGGAACCTGCTCCATTTATGGATGGCTTTTAGGAGAGAAAAAAGGTACAGCAAATATGAAAGTCCTGATGCCACTTGTGTTTACACATACTAACAAACACTCACTCCCTGCCATTTGCAATGCATCTCCTTCTAGAAATAGTTACAGCAATTATTTATTATTCTTTTATCCTCAAATTGTCCCTCTGGCACTCTCCAATGCATTAACTGAGTCTGCTTGGCAACCTATAGAGGCAAGTATTTTCATGAGTGAGCTTTCCACATTTTTCATCTAACACACACATGGAGTAGTTTTGCCTCCTCTCTGCCAACACTATCCTGTGGCTGAGCAACACAGGAATGTATGGCAGAGATTGCTCGTATGAAAGTATGAGAAGGAAAATGGTCAGAGCCAAAGGAATTACAGCCATATACTGCCCATTAAACCAGCCTGCAGCATAACTCCATAATGTCAGCTTTCTTGTATTTTACCTGCAGTTCTTGCAAATTTTGGTATGATGGTCCTTGCCACATTTTGCCTTTTGTGTTAGGACTTTTCTGTTGGGTCTTACCTAATTTCACTGCCAACGTGAGAATACTTCAAAAGTTAGTAATGTGATCTGTGTATGTAGTTAATTTCATTTTCTTAGGTATATGAAGTGTTTTGGAATGATGGTAATGAAAAGGTATTCTGGCTATTAGTAGTTCTGACAATGTCAGCAAAGACTGTTTTTATCATGTTCTGTATTAGCATATGGGTTAGGAAAGCATGACAAGGACAGAAAAAGAGATGAAGAATGGAATGGGGCTGAGAGGAAGGGAATGAAGCAAATTGCGGGGTTCTACAAGACTAGATAAAGCTGCAGGTGATACCCCAAGGTTACTGGTAGTCTAAGGTCCCCTCTTAAGCTGTGTCATAGCTGCCCTTGATTTAAGGTGCCTGACTGAAGAAAAGGGGAGATAGACACCTTTTAAACGCCATCATTTATGCCATTTAAATGCCTCAATAAAATTAATGCTGCCTTATCTGCTTGTATTTTTATTTGGTAGTTTTCTTTAACCTATCTAAACCAACTTAATTCCTGGATTCCTCCAGAAAGGCTTGTGTGGCTTAGGAGGTGATATTATAGTGGGATGGTATTCTTCGTTCTTACTGCTATGCTGAATCCATATGAAGCTCTCATTTCTTGGAAATGGCAAAGTTCAGCCCTCAGTTTCCATGAGCAGCTGGGCTTTAGAAGTGAAATCTGAAAGCTCAGGATGAGGTCAAGTGTTAAGTCTCTGAACGTGAGAATACTTCTAATCCACAGCACTACCCATGCAATAGCCATATGTCCTTCTTGTTGTTATTCTTTTTCACTGTCCTTCCAAAAGCTGTTGTGATGGCCTTGTGCACTGTGAGAGGGCAGGCAGATGGCTGTTCAGAGGTGTCTGCTCCATGCTTTCTTTGTAAGAGCAAGTTAAGAATGAATGTTTATAAAGAGCCGTGGGATTCTTGGCACTGCAAATTATAGTGTAAGCAGAAGAGATTTTTATTATGTTGATATTTTTTCTAATTTCTAATTTATCACCGTTTCTAGTTTGAATGTGCTGGATGACAGGAATTAACACCTTTTCATTTACAAATGAAGCCACTGGATCTCAGCAGATAGCATGAAAGAAGAGGGTGACAGCACATTGCCAAATAATACCATTCTGCAGTACTGATTTATCACTCCAGTCATAGGGAAGAATTCCACTTGTCAGAGAACCAGAAAAGTCTGCTCTAGTGCAGATGGCACTGTATTTGATGAGAATTCACTTCCCCTCATTCATCTAATATACTTTAATAGGCTGTAACGCAGCCAGAACCCTCTCCCTCCATCACATTCCCTCACATTCCCTATCCAGCAGATCAGGACTGTGTCCACCACACAGTGAAGTGATATTGCTTGGGAGACAACCATACAGCTTCCGTCTCAAGGCAGGGTCACTGATCTCATGAGGTTTCTTCCAAGTCCAACCTATGGGTGGAAACCATGAATTAAAACCATGGCAAAGCGTCTGTGAATGCTAACAGTCCTTTCCTTATCCTGTGACAGTAATGGTGTGTGAGTTATCACACTGAGTCACTCAGCACTTTTCTACTAATGCATGCGTAAAATCTTTCTAATTGGTGCTATGGAGTGAGGCATCATTCAAAACAGGAGATAAACATGTATTTTACCATAAAGTTCATTAGAATACCATGATTTAATAGAAGGTTCTATTGTTTTTTCAGCTTTACCAGGAGGTAAGACTTAGAAGAGAGAGCAATATCAATGTCCATGATAATAAGGCCATTCAGAGCAAGACTCTGCAGCTGCCCATGCATTCCCCTACTTTGCAAGAGAGTGACACAGTGGAGCTGAACTTTCAACACAACATGGCAAATGACAGAATGGAACGAGGGAGTTTGCTCAGTAAAACAGGATACGAATGTAAAGAAACCAGAGCCAAGAGCAGAAACAATACTCTATTAATGGACAATCTGGCCTTTGAGAACCATGAGGAACCTGAAGACAGCCTCAGCATCAAAACTTCCAAGAAAAATACCAAGAACTACATTGGTGATCTCAATGTAGTAAGTAAAATATGAACATATTTCAGTTACAAGGGTGAAGAAAACCCTGAGGAATTTGGCCTGCCAGATTAGCTGAAAGAACTGATCTCTGATTTTAGCTTTCCTGCAAGTCACTGTCTCTACTTCCTCCTAGGTTTGCTATCAGTTAGTGTCTTCTCACAGTTTAAATGTGTTAACAGCATGCTCTTTACCTCTCTTCATAGCATGGGGACATTTTTGTGTTTTTTTCTTGTACTACTTTCCTCTGCTGCAAAGCTTAAATCCAAATGACTACAAGTTTTAAAATAATTCTGGAGATAACATTTAAAAAACTTGTATTAAAGGACTGTTTTTTATGTTTTTAAAGGCTCTTAAAGAACTTGCCAGAGTCAGTGAAGAATTATGCAGCTATCAAGAGGAAATTCGAAAGAAGTCCAACCACAGAAGGTAAAAACCTATTTAGAATTTTTATATTAGAGGAAGAAAATGAATATTGAGACTGTGCTCCTTATGCTGTTCATTTTGAAAGCCAGTTTGCTGTTGGATTTATTAGGAGTTGGGCAGTTCCTATCCTCCTAGTGTTTCAGTGCTCAGCAAAAAACATTCAAATGAAATATACTGAAATATGATACAAGGGCATGTTTTACTAGCAAAATGCAGTCTTTCTACGGAACCTGTGAACCGAAATTAGTATTTCTAGGAGATGAAATTGTACTTGTTTCTAATGGCTATATGGAGGATTGACAAAGTGAACAGATAATTCTGGCTGCCCTGGCCCCATCTCCATGCACTTCTATGCAACACTGTATGTGTCTGCCAGATTGGGAAGTTTCTTACTTAAAGCCCAGATCTAGCTTTAAGCATGGGGGATATATCATGAACTGACAATCCAAGAGTGCAAAGAAGGAAAGAGAAGGAAGAACTACCATACGTTTGTAGTAATGGAAATATGGCAAGTCAGCCCCTGAACAGTATGGCAAATGAATATTCCACCATCTGTCAAAAATTCAGTGTTCATGGTCTTCTTTAGCAAGCTAAGCATCAGTCTTCCCCTTGAGTTGTGCAGAAATTCTCAGGTAAGACTGAAGCTGTGGTGTGATGGGATGCTCGTGAAAGAGTTTGAAAAAGGCTGTCTCAGCTGTGCTGAGACCCCATGGAAGTGTGCATCATGGCAAGCTCTTCTCAGATGCTCCCCCATGCCATCAGTTGGCTGTCTGTCACTAATTTATTATTGTAGCTCAGCTAGTGTTTGTATCTTTAAAGCAAATAGATTCGTAGCTAATGCATAGTTCCTAAAGGTGATTTTTTGACAGATCGTAAAATATACATTTTTACTGTCATATGTAAGGTCAGGGAACCTACACAAAGGACGCACTGTATCCTAAAGCTTTCTTCAGTCAGTTTATAGTCAGGTAGACTAATGTGCTAGAGTTACTAGAACTCACAAGATCCCACTGTCATTGTAGGATAGGTAAGAAAACAATCATCTAAAAAACTTAGAAGAATTTTAGTGGCAAAAGAAAAAAATTCCTTTTGCTGATCTTTCTTCAGATTCTTCATGTATGTTTCAGTTATGCTGGGTATATCAGCTGCAGCAAAACTGCTCTCAAATCTTTTTAAGCAGCCGGTGTTCAAAAACCCGCTCATGGGGAGAATAAATCCATTGCTGAGGTTCCCTGAAGGGATCCTTATTGCTCATTCCTAAAACACCTCTCCTGTTATTTCCAGAATGAAGTCACTTCCTTTCCTGGGGGAATTTGAGGAAACCCACAACACAGTTATTCTGCCTGAGATGAACCATGTGTCCAGCAATGAATCACAGACTTCTGTCACTTTTGACACAGAGGAACATAATAATAGGAAGAATCTGATGAGCTCCACCAAGGCTTTGAAGGACAGGTCTTACAGTGGTCTTACTGGTGATATAGGAACAGACTTCAGACCTTGGCAAAAGAAAGAGGCTCCACCAGTTCCTCCACGAAGCACTTCTCGTCACCTAACAAATTCACTTTCTGCAGTTGTACAGCTTTCTGAAGCACCAATAAGAGACTCAAGCATCAAAAGCAATTGCAAGGCTCAGGACTGTTGGAGTGGAGGGAAACTGAGGAATCCTTCACCTGTAAACAAGAATGAATCTGTAGCAGCCTGTGCAAATGAAGGGCAAGCTGTGAACATTCCTGTAATGGTAACTGCTGCAATACCGGTAACCAAAAATGAGTGCAATGTTCCAACAAGTTTCTGCCACAACACATGGGCGTATGATGTGGGCAAACTTGGGAAAGACAGTAAAAGTGAACCTTCCCCGCTGTCAGCCCAAAAGAGTTGTTCAGATGGAAATATGGCCCAAAGCGGCAAGATGTACCAGAAACAAAACCCCAAGTCTCACAGCAGCCCTTTTTACAGTAATGACTTTTATGCCCCTGCTATCCTCCACAATGATCTTTTGGAAGACACCAGGTATGGTTTGGAGAAGACCCAAAGAAATGAAATGTTAGCAGCCAAGATTGATGAGTTTAATCGGACTGTATTTCACACAGATAAACGTAACAATGCTCTGCAACAAAACCAGGTGCCTCAAACATCATCAGAAGATCACAAACCCTGTGGCCCACTGTGTGACTCTGCTACTCGCAGGACAGAGACTGTAAATGCATCTTGTGTTTCAAATCCCAAACTCTCTGCAGCCAAGGAGCAAGAAGCTAGCAACTCTAGCAAAGCTGTCAGGACAGCAGGGCAACAAAAACAAATGAATGGACTTCCAAATGCCAGTGGTTACAGGCACATGCTTCAGGAGCATGACTGGAGACCAAGCAATTTGTCCGGTCGCCCCCGTTCAGCTGACTCAAGGTCGAACTATGGTGTTGTTGAAAAGCTTTTGAAAACCTATGAAAAATCAACAGTGACTTCTCTGTGTAATGCAAATTGCTGCAAAGATAAGTGGACACAGGCAAATTCTGAATTCAATGATGGAGGTTGCGAGAAACTGAGTCAGTATTCAGAAATGCTTCAGACTGAGCAAGGAAAGCAAGAATTTCCGAGGAATTCAGCCAAGCATATTGGGCAGCAACTCAAGCAAGGAAAAGAGAGACAGAAGTTACCAGAGGTAAGGTTCATAAGAATGGCAAAACCAGAAAAAATTCAGTTTCATACCAAGCCTCAGATTCTAAAATGATTATCATTATATTGTAAATAATTGTGTAAAAATAGACACTTTAAGCCAGGATCTGGATTAATCAGGAGCATTTCCTCTGCAGATTATAGAGTTGTAGGAGGGTAGAAGCATGTAAGGAAGAATGAGAGTGGAGACGTGTGCCAGATTCTGATTCCTGCTGCTGTTCTGTAAAGCTAGATTTTAACTGCAGTGCAGTTATGCAAGAATTGAACTAGTGAGAACTGCAAGCAGGTTTTAACCCCCTCTCTCCTTCCTGTATCTGATGTGTTATTTCATAAGCCTTCTCAAAGGGCCAAATTAAGGACACTTGGCCATATCCAAAACCCTGGAGGTCTTAGATAGCATTCTTCAGCATCCAGGGTGCTACTTGGTTCAGGATTTCCTTGGAAATGCCCATGACAAGGGGTATTGTAACTCCATACATTTTCCTGTAATAAAGTGACCTCTTACTCATGTCTCAGTTCCAGCTTCTCCTATATATTCAAACATAGGCTCACAGAAACAGAAGAGCAAGTCATGACTAATTAATTTATATTTGGCTGAATTATATTTGCAGAAGTTTAGAAATACTTCCTTTGCCAACATTCCTTCTTAATGAAGAGAGAAACAGATGGTTTGGAAAATACACTATAAATTTCAGATTCTGTTAAAGTCCACAAAGAAAGAAAAATATTTTTTCCTGAAGTGCTCCTTGACCAACAAACATAAAGAGATATGCCTCTTAGAATCTCAAAAAGGAGAAGACAGGTGTGTTTTGAGCTGAGAAACTTAAATGGGTTCAGACTGTCAGCTGGTATGGTTTAAACTGTTACAAATTCAGAGACTTCAGTGGAGCTATGTGGATTTAAGCAGCTGAGAATCTGACCATGCAGATTTTCTTCTGCATGTCTTTCTGACAGCCATGCAGTGAAGCACCTTCTTGCTTAGCAGACACATCTTTACTACAGCACAGAGAGAAAAACCCACAAAGCTTCTGATTTCTTTTTCATTCAATAGGCTTATGACAGGAAAACAATTTTTCATCAACGGAGGAAAGAAATAATGAGTAAATAATGACTGAGTTTACATTGATGTAAACCCAGAATAACTGTATTAAGCCAATTAGATTTTATTTCTTTATAGGCTCATACTTTATATTGTCATTATGTCTGTACAAACTAAGTGTAGAATACCGCCTGATTAGGAGTTACCATTTTAGGTCCAGCAGCATTCATGTCACAGAGACGTAAAAAACTGTACATGGCATGAGACATTTGGTTTATTTTCATTATTTCCAATTTACATAACTGGAGCTATGATAGAAATATGTTGAGTTTCCTGTGTATCTAAGGCTCTGCAGGTAGACATGACACTGTATTAATACATAACCATTCTGAATTAGTTGCCAAGTGTAAACAGCTTCACACTGCACTGATGGAAACAGAGTTTTTAACAGTATGTGACTGATGAAATAGGATCTGTCAAAAAATACCTGAAAAATATGAAGATCATAATCTAGTAATATAAGATAGTATTCTGAGTTCTATACTTAGAATATGCAGTGTTCATTGACAAAAAAAACCTTCCAAAAATTAAAAGAAATAAAGGCTGAATGTCAGTTTTTCCTTGCACTAACATTTTATACCTGTTCTTGTGTCTGACACTTGTCTCCATGTATTTTAAACTACAACTGATGTGAGAATCCCTATACATAGAAAAAGCTGTTCTTTTGCATTCTGTACATTACTGCACTCCTTTTAATAGCTTCCAACCACCTGTTCTGAGGTCACCGCAAATGGCTTCCTGCATTCCCTCTGCATTCCACAAAAGCTGTAACTTGTTAAAGCAAGGAATTGCCTTTGTGTTCTAGATATGTGTGCCAGCTAAATGTTCAAGTGAGAAGGGTTTCTCCCGTCCTGCTCGGCCAGCAAATCGACGCTTACCTTCCAGATGGGCATCCAGATCTCCATCAGCACCGCCTGCTGTGAGAAAAACAGTGTACAACTGCTCTGTCTCCTTTCGGTCAGAGACCTCAGTAGTCTGAACCCCGAGCTGGGTTGGATGGTGGTGTGAAAGCTCTACACCTCATTGTAGCTGTGTTTGGTATGTGTCATAGCAACCAGTTCTACACTGTTGTATTTTGTCCAAGAGCGACCCCAACCACATGCCAGACAAAGCGTTCTGAATCTTAGATCATCATCACCATGGTCTTCAGTGTTTTTATTGAGATGAAGTAACTACACCCCTGGTTTTCTCTGGGTTTTTTGTTTTGGGTTTTTTTCCTAATAGTTCACAAGAAATTTCTTTTGAATGGCATTTTCCTTAATTTGCCAATCAACTTTGAGTTGAAACAATGTATAGTGCTGTATATTCTGACTCTTCTGCAAACAGCAGAACGTAAAGCTGTATGCATGATCATGTATTTGTAGGTGCATGTGTTGGACTAGAAAGTATACAGGCCTGTATTTAGAAGAGACAAACTGTGCTAGTGTTGACATTGAAATTACAACCTATATGCCTACATATATATAATTTGTGTTTATTTTAAAAAGTTTGAAATATACAGTCCTGATGACATTTATATTTTGTATATCTTCTACATAGTTTCACAGGTGTAGTATTTAATGTAAAAAAAATCTAAATATTCATTTTTTTGTGACTGATCGCAGCGATAATGCCTTGCACAATATGTATCTGAAGCAGACTAGCTCAACTGATTCATCAGTCATGCTTCATGTCATCCTCGTTTGGTTTCCTAACCCTTATGCTAGGTCAAAATACCCAAACATATTTTTTTCTGAATTAAAATATTATATGATTTGTAATACATTAGCCTTTTTCAGCACCAGAGACATTTCTGAAATGTTCCAGTCCCTTTAAAAAGCTTAAATGTGCCATTATATATTTAGCATACTGTAAACACTTTGGTTATTTCAACTACTGTAACATACAATTTATGAAGGGAAGAAAAGGGTTGTATATGCTCAATTCTGTAAAACTTATTTTTCCTTCTAGCATTATACTTTGAGGTTTGGCAAAGTCAGATAACAATGGACTTGTTTACTTTCACTCAAGGCAGGAGAACAAGCGCCGCTGTTCCAAGTGCTGCAGCCATACTCCTTTTTTACTTTTCTCCTAGACTAGAGTGCCTGAGCCACTTGCTAATTTACTGCTCCCTGTCTGACTCGTGGCAGTCAGTTATGAAGTTTACTTGCACTCTTGACAACAAGCTGCATCTAGTACAGAAATATTGCATCGAGGTGTGATCTCAATGGTCCCCAAATTCCTAGACACGTGGCATTGCAAGTATGTTTTTGCCATCACTTGCCTTTGTATTATGGGCCATCTGAATGATGTGCACAGAGCCTGGCTTGTTCCTTCCACAGCGTGAAAGAAACATGGATGCTACCCAGACTCTGAACTTTTGGAAAGACAGTGTCCTTCATCCTGGAATTTTTGCACCCTTTGTTAGGCTGTTGCTGGATGCATAGCGCAGTAATGATGATAAATGTTAACTTTAAGTAGCATGTCTAGGTTAAAAGGAGTAAAGAGGCACTTCTTCAACATCAGCCTGATCTTGTCTTGCAACTTTTCTTCTCTTGGAGAAACATAGTATGTTCAAAGGAATTTTAATAATCATCCCAGGATCCATTAATGTGCACATCTTCTGTGAATGTAAAAAGGATTTCAGAAAGAGTGTAGGCTTTTGTCCTAGTGAATTGTATATGTGGCAGTATAGGGAAAATGAATTGTGCTTAATTTGGTAGTGATCTGTTGTCCTACTCCAGTCATGTTGAGAATTCACACCTTTTTCCTTCCTTTTAGGACCTTATTCTTCTTTCCTCTACACAACTTTGATTTTGAAGAGAGAGAAAACAGGAGGCCATATGTTCTGAGCAGTATAGCCTATATGATAGTATTGGTAACTGTTTAGGCTTGCCAATATTGGCACAAGCAGGCACTAGAGCTGTAAATCCCACCTTGTCATACCATTGTGGCTGTCTGCTTGGCAAATCATGCCCAGAGTAATTTGCCCTATCTAGACTTCTAATCCTTTCTGGATCTATCCCACAATAGATGAAGAGTTCAAGCCAATCAACAATTCATCAGTATTTACTCAGACATTGCAAAGTTATTGCTGGGAAAGACACAAGGACAAAAAATCTTGAAAATTTATACTGTTTGGATAGAGACAAAAATCTGTGTGTTTAAGTGAAAAATAAAGAGTTCTATAAATTTGCCTATTTGCCCTAATTTAGAGATTGTACTCCGTTAAATTCCTTAGAACTAGAAAAATTAGATATGATTCACAATAAATTTGGAACATGGCTTAATATTCTAGCTAACTGAGGAAATTAGCAAACCAAAATGCCTTGCAGATTGACCTTTTAAATGCCTACATAGCTGACCAGCTTTAGATGCCTAAGGCTGAGGAAAGGGTGATGTGAGAGAATTGTAAAAAAATATGGTTCTTTATTTCAGTCAGTGTTCACTGCAATAACACTTTTTAAAATTACCTTTCAGGTAAAGTTAAGCAGTTTTGTTCTGAAAAATGGTGATGCACTTTTGTTCGAAGTATTTTAACTATGAAAGCATTTCCCTTGATTCATCAGTGAAGGTGTTTCTTGAGTTCCCTTCAGTTTCTTTGGTTGCCTTTGACATAGACCACATTGTTGAATAACAGAGAAAGGATCAAATATCGACAACATTCCCTGATGTATGTAAGTTTAATGAACAGAAGGTTTTTGAAATAAACTAATAGGTCAAGGACAAGTTCATTTTGTCAAGATTTTCTGTGTCCGCCTAATTACAGATATTGATTCTAATGCCGAAAAGTATCAAAACTGGTGGTTTTGCTCTGAAGGTGGGTAGTTGGACATACTAATTTTAGAAAATTGCCACTGTCACTGTTTAAATATTCTCTTCAGTTGCACCTGTAACAGGGCCATTGGACTGGGGTGATATTTCTAGTTCCCATAACTGTGATTACTAAACGATAGTAATGGCTTTATTCATTTATTTGTTAGAGGGAAGAGCTCCATTGGGCGTTCATGTTTCCCTATGTTATTTCTGACAATGAAATGTGCATATACAGAGCAGGCCACCTGGAGGCTGTCAAACTGGCCTGACTCAGCCTCTGCTAGAGGCAGAAGGAGTAGAGAAAAAAAATTTTCTTCCAAACCTCTCAGTATCATTCCTCAAACTCAGAGTGCATTTTCACTAAATGTTTTGTCTTTACAGTGTTAGTGATAGACTTCTTATGTGTCTTTAAAATATTGGTGAAGGGATGAACCTTGCTTGTTCTCCAGCAACACAATTATCTTTCACTGTTACAACTACACTGTAAAGGAGCTGGCTGTTATACATAGGAAAGAATTGGCAATCAGTGTATTATAACTTTCCAGAGCCTTTAGAAAATGAATTTCTTTCTCTAGTGGTCCATTTTAAAAATTGTTTCTATAAATAGGGATTTTATATCCAAATGGCTTCAACAGTATTTTAGCAAAGACCTACAGCAATCCAGAAGGCAGGCCATCTCCCTTACAGTCTTATTTCTGGACCCACCCTAAATTTCCTAGCATGCAAGAACTTATGCAGTTCTCACATGCTCTACAAAGAATTTCTTTGACTTTGAAATGTGTAATATACAACTCTAGCCATTATACTGCTGATATTCTCAATTGGTCTCATCTGTAATAGTATCTTCAGTTGTGTACATGCTCTTTAAACTGGAAGGTAGAATGCATTTGCTCTAAATGCACTAATCAAAGCCCCTTGTTGCCTTTGGCCTTTCCACCCTTCCTGAATTTCCAGTGGATTTGTATTTCTGTGTGGTTTATTGCCATTGGTCTTTATGTATGTGTCATACCATGGGACATTCTAACTGTACCACAGACAAAATATTTTTGGACATCCTGTTCTAAAAAGTTCTGATATTACTACTGCCATTTACAAATATATCAGACCCTGATCTATTGTTTTGCATCACTGAAAATGCACTTACTTCATCAACTGTTAGTGACATATATTGCACAAAACTGTTTTTTTAAATGATAATTAATCCGCTTTTGAAGTTTGGTTCTACCCCCCTCCCTCACACCTTTTCTGTTTGCAAAGAATTTTCGTCAGCAGAGACATCTTTCTGATGTGTACAGCTGATCCAGGTGGTGGGTGGCTGTGGGAGCTCGTGCCTAAGGGTCCCTTGCTAACTACATTATTCCAAAAAGAATTGCATCAGAATTTCTGTGGGGTAAGAGAGAGTGAACCTTCAACATGATCAAAGTGAAAGTGTGGCTTATGCCTTTTCTGTAGTACCTGCAGTCTGCAATGCTTCTGTTTAAGGGTTCAGAGTTTGATTCCTCTTAGTGCTGCACGTTTGTGTGTTTATGGCCAAGATTCACTGAAAAATGACACCATAGGGGAGTCCATACATCTAACACTTTTAAATCAGATTATCTACGGTGTGAGCCCAAAGTATACTGCTCTGTTGCATAAGATAATGTTTCCCTTTACTACAGAAAAGATGTGATCCCAATATGAATTAAGAGAAGAGGGCAGGCACTACACAGATAAGCCTAAGGTATGTAATACAAGTAAACAAGCTGTGCTGGCTGATGTTAAGGGATGAGTTAAAATCCCTTGAGAAGTCACCTCATTAAAGGCAGAGGTTCTTTAATATTAGGTCTCAGAAGATGCATTGACTTCTACTAATCTGCTAATGTGTCACAGGGATTGTAATGCTGAAAAACCTGATTTTGATTGCTCCTCCACCTGGAGGGATACTACTGCCTGTGGCAGATGTGCCTACATAGTCTTGCCAATGCCCTCAAATTTCCCGAAAGTGGTTTACTGCAGCTAGAAGAATTTCAAAATCATATTCACAGTAGAAAAGAGCCTTCATTAAAGAAAATTGCACTCATATGTGAACTCTGCAAACATGACACTGCCAGCTGGCATGGTCACACAGAAAAGCATACTGAGTTTTATTTCAGTATCACAAGATATCTGCAGCAGGCCAGCTGTTCTGGTACCATATGTCATATAGAGGTGCTTAAGATATTGTTGTTGGAAGTGCACCACAGACAGATATGTGTGTACATATGGTCTGCTTGTTTCTTTGCAGAATCTTTCTTGTTTCCACAAAGATATTCTGATTGTTTGAGGAGTTTGGGATTCTTCTTTTTTCCAAATTCACCTGGAAACAATTGAGCTACTCAAGCTGTTGCTGATAGGAAGTCTCATAGGAGTTCTTCTGAAATCAAAGTATCTACTCAGAGAAGTAACTGGCTACCAAAGGAGGTAAAGTGGTAAGATTTAAGTTGAATAAGCCACTTCACAAACTGGCTCATATTCTATTATATCTCTGTGTACACGCACACACATATGCACATGCATATATCTTAGGAACTTATGCTCTAGGAAGTCCCATAGTATCCAGTGCAGCTGTTTTTGCTGTAAGATAATGTTTACTGCATATAGGAGTACTATGGTACATACAGAAAAATGATGTCTAATACTGTATATAAACAGACTCCACACAGAGAATGGGAGTGAAATACTTTGCATTAAAAACAGCATGTGACTTAATGAGATCCAGCAGTTTCTGAGATCCTACTTTCATATAAGTAAATGGAATCAAATCTTTCTGATCCTAATTT
>WBMV01004262.1:439690-478780 GCA_013396655.1 Campylorhamphus procurvoides | reverse complement strand
GGGGGGGAGAAAAAAAAAGAAAAGCAGTGGAAAATAAAGATAGTCAGAAAAATCCTCTCTCAGTGCCTCTCACTTAAGCACTGCCAGATAACTGGTACTGGTTTCCCTGTGCATGGATGAGACTTTGGCAGTTTAAACAGTATTGTCCATACAAAGAATACAATCTTCCATTTCTCCTCTCTCTAGTTTTACTCCTTCCTTCCCTCTTCCTCCACCAAGAGGTGACAATTCAGCCATCTAAGTAGAAGTAGGCCTGGTAAAAGCCTGTGGAAGCTTCTTTTCACTTTCCAACTTCTCTTCTGCAGGCCTGCACACCTGCAAAATATGTGATGTTTTTAGAGACCAGATGTGAGAAGCCAGAGAAAGATGCCTTTTGTGGTCTTTCTGCAACAAGCACTGCACCAGCCACTTTGGGGCTGAAGTTTTATGCTTTCTTTTTTCCTACTGTAGTGTGGAAAAAGCTTTTTTCATCTTCTGTGCAGGAGTCTGTCTTTCAACCACCTCTTGGATGGGTTTCTGTGATTTTAATTCATTTTACAGCAAAATTTAACAGCAGTTGGGACAGAAAGTGAAGAATTCATCATTCTCTTATTGGAAGTTGGCCAAAAGCTGAACTAGATATACAGTGGGCCAAGACAAATTTAAAACTGTTTAAAAATCCCTAGCCAAAGTGATCCGCAGTCAACCCCCCAAGGTTTTAGAAGTCAACTGTCTCTTTAAGCTTGGCTTTGGGAAATAAACCAACATGTTTCTGCTGTAGTGATTGGAAAGTGGATGATGAGAGTGATTTGCAACATTCAGAAATGACGATAACAGTGCTCTGGTGATTCAAGTAGCACTATGATGTTTGCACAGCCTCCTATGAGTAGTTATGTGTTAGATATCCTGTTTTTCCTAGTGCCAGCCCGCATGTGTTTTGGTCTAGACTGCTGTCTCATAGGAGGTATACATTTGTATATATCTGGAAGAACCAGCTTATGTAATGCTGGAGCCACCATCTTTGTGATCATTAGAAAAACATTTGAGAAAATCAAAGCCCACTAATTCAGAGTGCCTGCTTTCCTTTTATGTCTATACATACACAGATATGTACACATCATGTTGATATATACACTGATCATTTCTTCTTTTTTTTTTTATGCTTCCTTCTTGTTTTTGTACTGTATGGAAACAAGAGTGGGGCCTGTACACAGTTACGATTAGTCTTAGCTAAAATGGAAGAAACAGGGGCGTTACGCTGGACTTGGAATCCCAACCAAAATCCCTGTGAAAGGAAGTGCTGAGGCACTTTAGAGTAGGAAGTTGAACTGAGTCATTTATCATTCATTTCAGCAAAAGCAATCCTAATCCTTTCTCATGCTATTTTGTTCAAACATTATAAGTTTGACTGTCTTTACGGGGACAGTGTGGGTATATTCATATTTTTCCCTACCTGCATTGTTCTGCAATTTGGAGAAAGAGAGGCTGTAGAAAAAGGACTTTGATTAACAGTGAAGATTTCCCCAGTTCAAGAAGATTGGATTCACTTCATTCACTTGGCACACAGGAGTCAAACATAAACTGTCTGACAGGAATATATTGAAAGTTGGAAAGGAACTTCAAATTCAGACTTCTAGTTTAGTCTAATTGCTATTTGAACCTCCCTAAAATCCAAAACCAAACTGCATATTAATCTGCGAGTTCTGATACCTACCACAGAGTTTGAATTTAGAATGACTGAAGAGAGAAACTTCAAATTTTACACACGTGTAAATATTATCAGTGTGCAGAGACTGTGAGGAATCTCAGAGCACTTCATGCAGCTCAAAAATTCCTGCTAATACTTCACACTGGTGATCACCACTCTAGCCTGTAAGACTTAACTATGTAAAAGGCATGAATCCATAGCAGAAACAACAATAAAAGCACAAAAAAACCACAGAAAGTCCAGCCACATGTGGGACATCTCTGCTAAAACAAGGAAGTAGATACCAGCTTTGCTGCATAGTCTTCAACACTGATGACTTACTACCACAGTTGGATGTGGAAAAGGAATGGTCGCTTCCTCTTGTACAGAGGAGCATTAGATGAAATTCTCTGTGTTCATAGCTGGATTCCCACCTTTGGACCAACTTTCCTGAAAGAGCAACAACTGGCAAAGCTGAATTGAAATCAGCTCTTGCGCTGTAAATAGATATTGATGTCACTAGTTATCATCTTTGCTACAGAATTCCTTGCTGTTACCATTGACCAAGAAAGGCAGGAGAAAAAAAGGGTCTTTTTGACACCCACAGCAAGTTTAGGGTTGTTAAAGGGTGAGATTTAAAGTGTTTCTTTTCCCAAACACAGTAAAAAACCAAACAGCCATACTTCTTTTTCTGAAACACTGTGTGAGACACCTAGTCACTGCTAACACTGCTTTTCATAACAGAGATTACTCACCATTAACTTTCTGTATTACAGAAAAGGCCAGCTGTGGCTGGTCAGGAGTAAGGAAATGCCACTCTTGGTCTTCTTACTTCTTTGGCAGAGACACAGAGAATTTGTTTTTTATCACACACACAGCTTTTAAGTTGGATCAAAAGGAGGGGATATTCACCCCATCTCCATCACTGCAGATAGGCCTTGATCTGCAAAATTCTTTAATGCTATTACGCAAGAAGAACTTCTGAAGACTACACTTTGTTTGGAAGCAGAATAAATGATTGTGGTCCAGCTATGTAATAAATTTGGGGGTGGGAAGACTACTCTTGTCTTCACAAGCAGCTTAAAGCGTGAGACCATGAGATTTTAATGCACTGCACTGGTACATGTTTATCTTCTAGATGTGTTTTCTGCAGTCCTATGGAGCAAGCATTAAAAATCCCATTTTTGAAGTGCAGGAAAATGAAGTAGAAAAACAAACAGCAGGGAACTCTAGACTTTCTGGGGGAAGTGGGCCGAAGGAAGTGAAGCAGAAGATCAGAGCAGATACAGTTGTAACAATGTAAGAGGTGCCATGCTCTTTTCTAGTGCTGTTTGAAGAAGGAAGGAGTGAAACCTGCACCATCTTACAAGACAAATACAGACTGATGTTAACTTACCTAATGCTGGGGAAGGGAATACCTAGCTGATTTTGTACTGAACTGGGCAAGGGACTTCTGTGATTCATTCCAGCAGATCTTCCTGGGAAGTTGGGTGCCTCCCACAGAGGCAAGGGAGGCAACTGGTGAGGTGGGGCACCTGCTACTGTGCCAGAATCATTGTGCTTGCTGCGATGGCTCACTGCAGACTACAACAGTGCTCCAGTTGAAAGGTATTATTGTGCCATTAACATGCCCTTATTGTGGTGCAAACGACTGTCTGTCACCACTGCCCAAGCAGAGTTGGTCAAATCTAATAATGTATTCATCTGGCCTGAAACAGCATATAAGGTGTTCTGTACACACACTGCAACAGATCTGGCAACAGGTTGATTTGTTATTGCCAAAGGCAGAACAGCCAAGTGAGGTCAGAAACCAGTCCCCAATGATCTGTACCAGGTTACCCAAGCATCAGTGGCAGGTCTATGGCTGGGGTGCTGAGAAGACAAGAAGGCAGACCTCTCCCCTGAGCATTGCATCCTGCTACTCCATGTGAGACCTCAGACTCTTACCTCTTTCTCTCCCCTCCCAGGGTGAAATATCAATCTATTAAATAGTTCAGGGCCATATTGTATTAACTGTAAATCTCATTGGAGACTGAGGAGGTACCATTTGTTCTGCCTAGACTAAGTTCACAGTTAGTAACTTACTGATTTGCTACAGTCTGTGGTAAGTTTCATAGACTAGCAAGGAAAGAATTTTTTAGACATTTGGTCAACATCTCGAGTAATTTGATTATTCTGTCAAGTTTATTCTATGTAGTACACTGTGTAACAATTGGACAAGTAGTTCTGTAAACCTGTATTCACAATCTTGATCCTTTTTCACAATGGATGTATGATCTCCAGAGTCACATCCTTGTTACATACATGTCTGGTCTAACAGTTGCATGCTTACTAGTAGTTTTCTGGCTTAATCCAAAGAACATAAACAGTATCAAGATGGATCATGGGACTGTGACTCTGGGGACCTGTGGTCAGTTTTTCTGAGCTACTAGGACCTGCCTTAGCTGATCTTGCTCAAACCACTAGGTGAGATCCTCAAATAGGGACTTCATGCTTGCTGAATTCTACAGGAGTGAGTGAGGCACTTGCATAGTTCTGTGAGCCTCAGATTGTGTTCCTCTTGTGCAAAATAATGCTTATAATAATGCTTTTTTTTCACTGACTGAAATGTTTAGATTATGTTAGTCACTCTGCAGATCTAGCAGAGAGACAACAGGAGCTCCCTTTCAGTACAGAAGGAATCGTAACAAATCCAAAATCCACCAAGGTCATTAGAAGCCATTTCTATCTTGGATCATGTTTAAGATAAATTTTTAGACAGAATTTCCTGTTACTGAATTTGTGAGAGATGAGCCATGAAGGAAGGACCTGAACAGATGCAGAGTATTCTTTTCTTTGATTAACAAATATCTCCCAATTAGACTTTGGCAAATTTACTGAGTGTTAGTCCTAATTCTGAGAAAAGGTGACTGTCCCAAAGGTCAGCTGTGACAGTCTTGCACTGTCATCAAAATAACTTACTGTCAAGGTAGTGGATAAAGAACATACAAGTCATATTGAATTCCAAGCCAGACTGGTCTGTGAGTGTCAGTATGTTTTAACAGGCTCCTTGCAGCAGGTTTCAAATCTGCAATGCTTTATTCTGTCTCTGATTAAGGTCTTGGATCCATACAACTCTCACATTTAATTGCACAATTCTATGTCTAAACCACATCTTTAATCAAGTGCTGGGAAGCCCCAGTTAGCACAATCAGATGTTCTAACAAAAGAAAGGAATTGTAGGTGTTGCCAGCAGAACTCAGACAAAGCACGCTAGAAAGGCAGGCAAGCTACGGCTGGAAAAGTTTCTGTCTCTTCTCTTTAATCACCCCTCCCCTCTCCTGTTGGCATTTTCTGACTTGGTAGAAGCTGCCAAATCGCAGATGGTTGTGGGGCTTGTGTGAATCAGAATAAAACAAGGAAGTTAGTATTTGCAAGAGAGATTGGAACAGCAACAAATAAGATTGACCTGATTATTCGAGCATTTTTGGACATATTGCCAAACTGCATCTTCTGCTATTTGCTGTATGATTTATATATCAGTATATGCCGCAGGTTGCAGTCAAAAAATGTTGCATCCCATTTTTGTCTCCTCTGGTGTGAATCTAGTAGCTTTTTGGTGCTCTGAATGTCCTGACTTTTGAATTTTGCTGTAACCAAATATCTCAAACACAGTTTAAAGGAGGCAGCAATACCAAATCAGACAGTGTTTGCTCACACAATCATAAGTATAGATATTTTGTTGCCAGGATTTTTAACTGCTAGGCAACCAATATTCCATTTTGATAAAGATGTACTATTACACACTGGGCCTTGTAGTTTTAGCACTGTATCAGTGTATGGAAGTAAAGCATCAACACATTGTTGAGAACATTTGGTCCTTAGACTCAGTCTGAGATCACTTTTGCTGCCCTATCTGGTGCTTTGTTACTGAATGCCCATGTTGGAGAAAAAGCATGGGCTCAGTCACTGAAGTTTAAAGAACACAGGCAGACGAGAGGAGTGCTGATCCTCAGGCAAGAATCATGAAACATTGCTTCTGCACTCTGGCATCTGACTAACCTCCTCCAGGACCAGGGCTGCAGCTGCAGTATGAGCCCAGCTAGACCTTGGCAGCAGTCAGCAGCATCATGTACTTTGGGGGAGGGAGAGGAAAAAAAAAACAAACCAAAAAACAACACAACTATAAATAATCCCTAGAAGTGGAAACATGAGTTAATTTGTTCTGAAAATAATGTTTCTCTGTTTCTTGGTCAAAGAAATATGTATCTGTGCACATTGAAGGGTTGTCTCTTTCATGTGTTTTGGTTGGAGTGAAAATGCCATTGTTCCCACTTTGTAGCTGGAGAGCAGAGGCACAGAGAGACCAAAGTTTTAAAGACAGTGAACCGTGTAATTCCAGAGAATTCTCATGGGATTCCAGTCTCCAAACCAAGTTTCAGCATCTGCCCAGCTATTGTCTTTCATCCCTCTCTGGCCAAACTGAGATTACAGGGTAGAGACAGAAATTGAACCCACACCTTTCACATCCACCATTATAGCTACATCCCTGACAAATTTGGGATTTGGACCCTGCTTACTTGTCCTGATGCAACTCTCAACACTGCTTTAACCTGTAAATACACATAACTTGCCCTTCTGCATTAAGAGGAGTCTGCTTTAATGGCAACAAATGTAAGCTGTGTGTATAGTGAAAATGTACATTTTTTCTGATTTTCTTTCATTTGGGAAAGAAAAGCAAGTTAAAAACTTCCTTTCAGGAAGTGGCCTTAATTCTCTTCCTAATTAACGTTGTCTGAATAATTTTTTATGCTTTTACTCTTGTTTCTTTTTCAAACTTTTTTATTCAGTCTAAGAAAATGTTACCAAACTTTTCAAGCATCCCCTAGGGGGAATTTTGCTTTGCCTCTAACTATGCTTTGGAATTGTCTTCAATACCATTCTGTCCTCTCAAAATAGACAAGAGTAAACAATGTGTTTTGCATAAGAAACACTCCTTGAATTATCAAATGACACAGAGTATATTTCATGCTGTTCTCCATCACCTTCTTTTTGTATTCTGACATAAATTAGCTCTTTTCACCACTGCTGCAGACTGGGCAGAGGGTTTTTTTGTGGTTCCCTATGCCAACACCAAGTTAATTCCTATCATGAGTTACAGATGCCCTGGAACACATCCACCCAGTGAAGTGGAGTTGGGGCATGCAATGACCTGGGAGATGAGAAATCACTGAATGTCACTTTGCAGTTGTCTCTGAGTCACTTCAACACAGCTTAGTCATGGAATTAGCACCTAGGTCTCAGTTAGCGAGCCCTGCAGGGGCACATGCTGCCCCTGAAAGACGACTTTTAAGAAGCTCCAGATGTTCACTTGTAGGCAGTGAAATTGCCTTGTCTATTTGTTACTCATGTGGTTAGAAAATGCACATGCAGAAGAATAAACTTTCCTTTTAGAAACTTGTCATTTTCTTTTTCATAGCAGTGGTGAGCAAATGCTAATGTGAGACCAAACCACAGACTAAATGACATGTCTCTTTTTGCAGACAAATTTAACTTGCATTGATGTCCATAGGAGTTTTGCCGATGATTAGAGGAAATACTTGCAGGTCCTTAGGGTCAAACAAAGAGTAGGAAAAATCTTATCTGAAAACTGCACTTGAAAAATATATATAAAAGTCCTACTCTTAAGAAGTTCACTATCTGGACTTGCACAGCTACTCAGAAGTGGCCCCCAAACTAACCACGTGGCTGAGTGAACTCAGCCAATGCCACTTGCCAGCTGGAGCATCTCAGGACAGGCTGCAGGGAAGGCCAGATGATGCTTCCTCATTATGAGCCCTGCACTCTGGCAGCTTCTCTTGCACATCTCCCCATTCTGCAAATCATCCCAGAGACCCAATGCTTCTGGTAGTGGCAGACTACAGGTAGAAAGAAGTATATCCTGGATCCCACCCAGGAATCCTTACCTCTTCTTAGAAAAGTCACCTGATGCAGAGCAAGTGATATTGAAAAGGAGCCTAAGTTCAAGCCAAAAGCAGGGCTGCAAGTTCAACCTGCACAGATTCAAGGTAGGTTATCCCCAGCTCTGACTCACACAGTTAGGAAACTAGTCTATTACAGTTTCATTTAAGTTGCTAGCTATCTTTTTTGGTAAAATATAACCCTCTCTTCTTTTAAAGAAGATTATAATTAAAAGATTTAAATGCAGTACAGAATCCTCTTGCTTAGCCTTTGATCCTGTTTATTGCTCCTGATCCCTGGATTCATTAACGAAACCTTTAAGCAGATAAATTCCTTTCAGAAAGTGAACTGTCCTCTTATATTACCAGAGTGTATTTAGCATTCTGACAAGTTAGAGTTCCAAAAAAGATGCCCCTTAAAATAGGGTAGACAAAATAAAGTAGGAAATCATGTGCTGGGCAATTGTTTAAAACCATCAAAATACTAAGAGACATGCATCTTAATGTGAGAAATACAAATCTAGGGAAGTTCTTTTTTGGAAGCACCAGAGGAGATTTGGACTGCATCATATCAGACACAAATGAACATATTGATCAGAATTTGTGGGCATGCAGCATTAAATAGATGTGATAGAAACCATCCATGAGAATGGATAAGAAAGTGGAAACTTTATAATAAAAATAAGTGTAACTGCTGCGTCTGCAAATACTCTAGTGCAACTTTTCACACTAAGAGGCATCCTACTTCTTGCATTTCTTGTAACTGTGCAGAAATATAATAAAAAACTTTTTACTGCAAAATGAGATAAATCTTTCATGTGCAGTCATAGGCTTGCCGAGTTCCAGCGGTCAGCAATGACTCATTTCTGAATGACTAGATCATAGGAGATGTACTAACTATGGTCTGGTATTGAAAGTATTGGGTCTGACCATCTCCTAACCTTGCATGTTTACGTATTTACCCTAGTGTTACTATTACACAACTGTGGTCATTCTGTCTCTATGGGCCTCAGTAGTCTGTGAAACAGATGAGGATGTGACCAGTTGAATATGTTAAGTACACCTTATGCTATGTAGCATGTTAGATCCCAAAGCACTGAGCAAGCAATGATTTGGTAAGGTGAACTTACATTTTGTGTCAGAATAACTACTGGACAATCCTAGTACAAGTGTAACTTAGTACCTGGTGCTTGCTTTGGCTACTTGAGTAATACACAGACTTTATAAAGGGCAAAATACCCAACTTTCAGCAAAACGTACACCCCAATAACACAGTTTCTCTGGAAATCAGGCTCCAGACATTAGCACTCCCCAGGATAGCCAGAGTCCCTAATCTCAACAGCCAAAAGGCACAGACTAGAGCAAGCCAACCTCACTTTTCTCAAAGGCAAAGCTATTTTGTAACCCAGCCTACCAAAAATGTACTAATGGATATATCCAGGTCCTGGCTTCTAATGTCTGTAACTCACGGACAGCAATGAGTTTTCTCTCACCAAAGGGTAACTGTGTCCAAGAGTTAAATTACTGTTTTATCTCTGAAGCTACTTTATATTTTGGTCTTGACTGCTACTTATTTCTCTTACTGACTCTCAATCTCTCTCTTCATGTTCCTCTCCTTGCCTGGCAGTTTAAAAAAAGCAAGAAAGTACAAGCGAGTCTCTTAAAAATTTGTCACTTTAGGGAGAAAAAAATAGTTTATACTATTAGTAGAATGCTCTCCTGGAACACCAAAGTTATCTTGCCTCCCTGCTTTCCACCTCTCAAAAAGTCATCCTCACTGGCTGTCAGAAAGCACTAAGTGCTCTGGAGAAACCAGGGATGTAAATGCTGCTATGGAAAATAGATGCATGAAATGATAATAATTACCATTGTATTTATGATATTGCAGTATATAATTGAAGGTTTGGGGTTTGGTTGTTTTCGTATTTTTTTGTAAAGCATTAGCCAAGCTTATAAGTCTGTTAAGAAAGAGAGATAAAAAACATTTTTTCTTAGTGTTTCACATTTCTGAAGAGGAAAAATTGCTGAAAGTTGAAACTACATGCTTCTCCCAGGTCCAGTTCTCATTAAATACAGAATATTTGGATTTTATTCACTCATGTTCTGAGTATCTGAAGTCTGCAGGCTGATCTGTGAAGGTTTTCCTCAAGTTCATATGGATATATGAGGTCTCTGCCACATGATTAAGTTGCTGGCTAATTGCTGTGTACCTCCTGAGACCTGGGTATTTCTAGTAATCCTCTGTGCACCAGTTGCTAGTCTGCCATAGACAGAAGGTAATGTAACACATCTCAGACCATGGGGAAAACAAAACATGGTACTTAAGTTCTGCAGCCAGACCTAACAACACAGGGCTTAGGGATCTTGTGTTGTTTTCCTGTCTCTGCCACTCATCTGCTGTGCAATTGCAGGCAAATCATTTTGACCTGTCATCTTTCTCTCTTCACTTTTATTTTATTCTCTCTTGCTTACTTAGGTTAAAAGAATTTGAAGGATCACATGCACCTGGGATCTCTACACTTCCCCCATAAAAAGAATTCATAAACTTGCTGAGGTTTGCATCCAGCTAGGATATGAACCTTTTGGTTCCTATGGCCTGAGAGAGTGCTTTTGTGAAGAGCACTTACAGGGAAGTTGTGCAAGTTGAGTGAAGGGATTAAATATTAACTGCAGCAAGAGCAGTCAATGCTGCAGTGCCTGAGTGCAGAAAACAATAGCCATTAGCCTCAAATATTCCTAAGTGAATCTGACTTCTAACTAAACCACTGCTGTGACTCACAGCTGTTATGCCATGTAAATACTTTTCTCAGAGACAATAAAATATAATTGGAGTCAGCTTGTTGTTATTGATTAGAACATAATGCATTAGAGAGCATCCTTTTCCATGCACCCTATTTATAGACCCTGCATCATGGAACAGTCATTACAGCTTTTCCATCCTCATTGCACAATCATGAACAAAGCTTTAAACACGCATTCCTGTTAGCATACTAACTGGGGCCTGTTAAAAGTGACAGGGGCTAAAGGCAGTCAGAGAATATAATATTTAGCATTTCTGTAAGTATCTTTGCAAGTAGACTGAAATCCAGGGGGAAATGGGTGTGATCTAGCAAGGGATGTTAGCTGTCTCTATACAGGGCATGCTACACATTGAAGACATGGTATGTATGTTTACATTGCCAAAAAGTTTTACAGGGCAGATGGTACTGCGTGAGTCTTTTCTCCCTGCAAAAGTGGCTCTATGCCCAGCTCTGCAGCTTTTCCTTCACTCCCTCCAGGAACCTGCAGTCCCAGGAGAGTCTTTCTTAAAGAAGCTTGCAGTGGAAAGCAAGGCTTGTGCTCTGCCAGATCCAATCCACTTTAAACTGCAGTTGACTGAATGAGGTACCTCCTAAGCACATAAGCAGGAAAGTACCTTTAGGCTAATGCAGTGCAATGGCACACACAACTAAAGAGATACCCATGTTAGCAAAATATCCTTCCTTCCCCTTGCTTTGAATGCCATGGAGGGTTTGACTTTGTGACTGCTGTCTTCAGAGGTGCTGCTGCAAGGTGGGAGTAGTGCAGAACCACACAAAGCCTCTCATTTAAAGTCTGCTTTCTGCAAAGGACACAGAAAGTGACCATCTCAAGAATGAGGTGTAGACAGGCAAAGAATGACGCTGTGACAGCATGATGAGTTCCCAGGGAAACCAGCAATTGTAACTCTCTTGAACAATCTGTTTAGTCTAAGGTTTGGAGTAACCTCCCAGAGCCCCAAGGGTGAGGCTGGCAGGTGCTTACTATCATCCAAAGCCCTCCTTCCTGATATGAAGCCAGTAGTTAATATGCAGGGTCCCAAGTGAGCAAAGCACAGAAGCACATGATTAACTGCTTGAAGTTAAATTTGTGCTCGAGTAGTTCTGAACTGGAGCCAAATGAAAAAAGTGATATCCAAAGAATAGCCAACTGAAGAAGAAAAAAAAACAAACAACAAAAGAGGCATGTTACTGGAAACACAATTCTTTTGAGTTTCAATAGTCCAATATAGTCTTTCTTTTGTTCCTGCTTGCACCCTTGCTATGCAGTGCTGGGGTGATTCACCCTGGAGGGGTCTCTATTTCAGTGGAAATCATTATAGGAGTGTAATTTATTTTGATTGCTAGTAGTGATTCCTAGTAGTAATTATGTAGTTTTCTGGCAGAGAAAGTAAGTAATATTTAAAATTGAGTAGCAAACAGCAGTGTAAGAAGGCCTACAATAAATGCTGTTGTTTTCTAGCTATAAGCAAATACAGCTTGTTCCAGACTGTGCATCCTTCTGCTACAGCAAACCCCAGACCTCAGAGCACCACAAAGCAATGTGCACCTGCTATAAATAGTCACCAAGGGCTGTTTGAGAGTCTTCTGAAGGTACTAAATGTCTTCTGCAAGACTAGATCTTTCATTTGTCCTTCATGGTATGACATAACAGGAAATTCTATTGCTATGATATATTAACTTGGATATTTTAGGCCTAGCTCTCATTTACAGTGAAATGGGCAGTAAAAGTACCAATCAAGTTGAAACAGAATTTATGTCTACTTCAAGGTGTTTCACACTTTCTGCATTGGGTAAAATTCTCAGTAATGTGCTTGTCTGCCTCTCAGTTCCCTGCAGCCTCAGTGGCGCCTGTGAGCAGGACCGTGGAGCAATGCAGCAGTGTTCTTGTCTCTTCCCTGCAAAAGCTTTCATCCCACGCCTTCAGTGACAGTGGTTCCTCATTAGCTTCTTGCTGTTAAGGTGTCTCCAGAGTGTAAGTAAGCAAATCATACATTTAGAGGAAAGAATGCATGTTGTTCCCAATGCACAGGGTAAAGTGCATGAGGGGTGCAGGAGTGGGTAAAGTGTGTTGAATCCTCTCACATCAGATTCCTGTGGGTCCCAGGTGAACATGTGGATCCCAAGGGAACATATGAGCTCCACTCCTCAGTACATGTGATACAAGAAATTATGTTGAGCAGTCAGCAGACCCATGTGAAAGATTAGCATCTCGTTTGCGTGCAGAGAGTGGTTTGTTGCTAGCAACATGTTGTGTTTGTGAAAAGGTAGGTAGTATCCTTTGTACCGTGTGGTGTGGGATATGAGTTTGATCTTAAACACTATATTGTGTCAGACGGTGGCCTTTAGCAGCATAAGATTGTGTTAGAGAGCCTACCCAAATCACTGCTCAGCAAGGGCAGGATCTGTACAAACCCACAAACTTTCACAGGGCCACTAGTCAAAGGACATATATCATCTTCAAGGGATGACAAGAGATCTCATTGGTTTTTTATGGCCCAGGGCTGGGTTGTCTGCAGGGCTGTTACCATAGACAAGCCAAAGCATCAACCCCCAAGGTTCCTGCCGGCCCACTGCTGGTCACAGCGGACATCGTCCAACAAGAGTTGAATTGCTCATAAGGTGTTCCTCATGAACCTCCTTGTTGTGTTTGAATTCACATGGAAAAGGAAAACAAAAATCCTTGGAGGATTTCTGTCCTTCTGCTGCTTGCCTGGCACATGAACAGGCTGACCGGCACCAAAGCATGCAGCGGCTGAACAAAAGAGGAGGTCACCACAAAAGGAAGCCAAAAGATCAGGCGCTGCTCCAGGCACGGCTGCTGATACATAAAATACAATCCAACTGGCATGCATACAAACCATTGTATCTGCCAAACATATCCCATGAAGAGCTCAGGGTGGTCTCGAGGGCTGGACCACTGAAAGGAAAATATGCACTAATAACAGCAAGATGGGGAAGTTTTGCCAAGTCAGGACAAAAATCACATGTGTACCAATTTTCATGCTTGCAGGGACAGTGCTGCTATGAGAAAAGACCTACCCATGCAGATGCTCAGCTCAGGCACACATCCCCCAAGATGCCTTGGAGTCATGTTGCCCTGTGATGCCACCAGTATCAGATGGTGCTGCTGACTCAGCCTGCAGGCTGAGCTGGCATCTGGTGCCAAAGGGAACTTTACTCCAAGCTGCATGCTCCAAGAGCTAATGCTTATACCCCTGCCTGGCAGGAAGGACTGGGGGAGAGGTGCAGCTGAAAACCAACCCAGAGGAAAAATAATGACTCATGTTCAGCCTGAGACACTCTCTGACTCAGTTTGCCCTGGGACCTATGTCCCTACTTCTGCTGGTGACAGTGCAAGGGAAACTTTGGACATGTGAAGCAGAGCCAGTCTTGTCCCTTTTGATGACAGTGTGAAATCAGATCTGTGCACATGAAACCCCAGACTGGTTCATGCAGGTCAGATTTAGAGCAGCATTTGAGGGTTTGTTTCAAGGAGGCTGTTTTTCTGGACTCTTCTTTTAGACTAAAATAGAAATAAGCATTAGCCATGTGGTCTGCCATGCCAGCAAGCTCTTTGCCTGGTTTCTGTGCCTCCCAGGAAGACCCAGGATGCTTTCTCTTTGGTTTTTGTTGTCAACACACATTTGTCTTTAGCTCCTATGCTCATCCAAGGCTTGTGACTCGACACACTTCAGCACCACAACATGCTGTGTAGCCTTCACTGGTTGCTCCTTTTGTTTGTGTGAGGTTTTGCTAATGGCAGCTGGCCGCTCCTGTTGAGTCAGGAGAAGTGCACTCCACATCTCCAGTTTGCAGTCAGGTCTCTTGGACAGGTCTTGTTGTAGACAGGCAAGACTGTCAGGACTTGTGCACTCTTAAAGACAGATTTTTAAGAGATTGATTTACTGGTGTCTGATCTCTTCATAAGCACTCTGTGCAGCCTTGTACAGCCCTCTCACACTCTCATCTAAAAGGTAGAAATTCATTCTAACACAACAAACATGCTTGTGATCTATGTGAGGCTAAGTCTCACATCTGCTCTGGGCATCCCTGAAGACAGTACTTGTATCTCTATTTGTGTATTTTTTTCTGGTCTTCAAGCTTTTATGTTCTGATTTTCTCTTTCATTTGTACATGCCTGGTCCAATCATTTTCTCCTTGCACTACACCTTGTTTCTTTCCATTGTGGTTTTGTCTACCAGGAAAGTGTTGTTTCCCATTTCTCCCTTCACTGTTTCCATGTGTGGCCCTGCACACCCCTTTCCCCTCATGTCCATTCATTTGCCACTGCCTTGCCATGACTGGTCAACTGACAGTTTCTAGGAGCTGTTTTGAACTGCAGTGAACTGAGTACACACTTGGAATGTCAGTACGTGCACAGACTTGAGATTGACAGTAATGGTCAGTCAGAGGCCAGAGAACTCCCTGGAAACTGAAGCTGGCTTGAGCCAATAGTTTTTGATAATAAATTATGTCAATAGAGAAACTAATATGGAAAATTTAGAAACATGTACATTTACTTTTTCAATATTTTCCATTTATTTTGAGTTTTTCCCACTTTCTTCTAGAGAGATATAAATCTATGAATTAATGATTGGTTCTGGCCCTCCAAAGACTAGGAATGAACTTCATGGAGTGCACCGACTGCATTATCTGGGAGGAGTGCACATGTGTCTACACGTGAGACAGGTATGTGACAGAGTGGTTTCATGAAAGGGGACAGATGCAAGCCTTGCATATCAGAGCAGATTTTCCCTAAAAATGATTCAGTTCTTAACACAGAAATATCCTAAATACAGATATTTGCATTTTCAGATTTTGTCAGTGTTCATGCTTCTAAAAATGATTTTTTTAAAAAAGGAATCCCAAAATCTCGAAAGCAAAAATACTGTTACAAAAAATGCATTTTAATTTTCTGAGTGCTGCAGTGCCTGTCCAGCATTCCACTCTCCTGGATTATCAAGCCTCATGGCAACCTGCTAGACTATTTCTCTTGTATCAAAATGATGTGAGAATGAAGGTAGTGAGTGGCACTGAAAATACATATTATGCCTGATCAGAATCTAGGGCTCTGTGGTTACCCTTAGCAGTATTAGCAGGAGTGGTTTTAGCCATGCAAGTGGGACTCGTTTGGTGGCTGAATGAAACACTGTGCCTCCTGCCATTGTGCCAAAACCTCCAAAGTTCAAAGGTATTGTATGGGTCATGTTACTTTGGCCACTTCTACCCATTTAATATTAAAATCTCATGTATTTTCTGGAAGAGGCAGCTTCCCTTAATCCATTAGGATTGTTTCCATTACAAACAAACCTCTCACAGTAGAGCTAGAGTCCACACTGCCTTCTGCCTGTTGGCTCCAACGGTGATTCCCTGGGACAGTATGGAGGTGGAAAGTGAGTACCAACACTCCAACACAGCAGCAACCCCCCAGCAAGCCATTCAGATCTCATGGCCCCAAGCAAATCCTGCTCCACATTGGTGCCAGCCCCCCTGAAGCATGAGGGGGAGAGTGATGGAGCACTGCTGGATAGTAACCCCAGCTGTGGCAGCAACCAAAGAAGGCACAAAAGAGGTAATGGGTGGAGGTAGTGGGAACTGAGAGGGGGATCCCTACAAGGAAAGTGCTCAGAAACATAAATGGGGATACAGAAGAATGCTGGAGGGCAGCTGAGCAGAGTGATGGAGAGCTGGGAGACAGGGTAAGGAAAGGGGGAAAGATGGTAACAAGGGAAGCCATAGAAAGGAGGACAGACAAGGGAAAATAAGGAGAGATGATGATTTCAGACACCCACAAGGGAAATCACATGCTGGGAAAGGGAAGGAAATATCTGAGGTAACAGAGACACATGGGAAGCAGATAAGCATGGGAGACAGCATGAGGACTGATGGGAAAACTGTGGGCAAAAGAGAAAAGGTAATGGGGAGATGGTGAAGGGAGGCTGGACTTTGCATAAGAAGAATCAGAAGAAGAAAAAGGTAAATAAAACATGAAGAAGGTTAATGTAAGAGAGATAAATAAAGATGACAGTGAAGAAGCAAGAAATGCCCAGGACTTTTAGAAACTTCAGTTCATTTAGACTTGTTCCACCCCAGCTTTTAAGGATGACTCTCAGGATGGGCTCAGGAACCTGTGTTAAACAAACTCTACTTTTTGGAAATTTCCTTCCAATAGTAATGAAGCAGAATACTTGAAAACTGGCACATTTCCTATAACACAGGGGAGATGGAGAGAAAGAAAAATAGTAGACTTGTCCTAAAGATAGTAATTACAACCATATGCTCTTATAGCAGAACTATTTTTAAAGGGTCATTCTAGCATTTTTGTTCTTTAACTGTCACTGGGGAGGAAAAGTGTAGAGAGGAATTAACCAAGCTGTGTTTGCACTACTGCCTATATATGGATGGAATAGTGCTTGGATACTTTGGATACATGTCTGCCCTGTACATCACCAGGTAGCAGCTGGGGAGCCAAGGTGCAGTTTCACCAGTGGATATAGCCAGCCTGGTATTTCAGTGCTGTTGGATGGGCTGCCCTCTTGGAGTGGGAGCTGAGGGGAGGAGGAAACCCTCTCCTGGCAGGGAGTGATGCCTCTCCACTCTGCCTAGGTGACTCCAGGTCCCTGCCGGCCACTGGCCATCTGGGAAGGGGCTGGTTTCCAGTCACTTCCTGTTGGCTTGGCTTCTCCTGCCTCAAAGTCTGAACAAAGGCAAGGGAATTCAGCCCCAAAGGCAGCCAACTCTTTGTGTCCTCTGATACTGCCAAATTCACAGAGCAGAGACTTTATTGCATGCAAGCAGTGCTGTGAGAGCAAGGCTGAGACTGAGAGGAAGTTTTTCCACCAGGCATGTTGCTGCCATGAGCTTCACCTGCTAGCATGATGCTGTTTTTAATCTCTCATATGTTCCTTAACCCTGAGTATTTGAATTTCTGCTATACAGTTCACAGTTTGCCCCATTCCCTGCTCCCTGCAGAAGGAAAGGCTGCACACAAAAAAGAGATGCATTTGATGTTGCTAGTGTTTTTTTTTGCTCATTCCTGCAGCTGCTGTCCCAGGAGGCTCTTGGCTGAAGCCCAGAGGGGAGAGGGTGGGTGGCATGAGGGCGCAGCCATGACTGCAGTGCAGGCAGGTCAGGCAGGTCAGCCTGATGGGCTGTGGGGACTTTGCCAGTGGCACCAGTCTGTGCCATGTGTGCTCCCACCCCACACCCTATGACCCACCCTCTCCATGCCCCCCACCCTATCACCGGGAACATGTCTGCCCTGATACATGTACCAAAGACAGATGGTGAGTATGGCTCATCACATGGTTGACAAACCTTTCCCTGCCTGGTACCACTGCCTGTACGGAAAGCCACCCTCCAGCTGTGCCAGTGCCCTTCTGCTAGTACCCATGGAAATGCATATCCCTAACAAAAGCTGCTGTGTTTTAGCACCCCAGAGCAGAAGCTGCTGTTGAATGAGTTCAGCAGATGGTACAGGCTGACATCACGCACTGGAACTCTCCTCCTAAGGAATTTCTCTTCACTAAAGTGTGTCAAAAGCTTTAAAAAGCATTAGCAAATTTAGCGGTTAAGTACTTTCCTGAATTTAAAATATCTTGTTTACTGCATGTGGTGTTAGAGAGCCACATTTTATTGTCATGTTCAAGGAGATATATATGTCAGTGCATACAGAGGGTGTGGTAGCCCTGCAAACATACTAGAGGGGTGGTGAGAAGCTTGCCTGTGACACTGCATGGGAAGGCATTTGCCCATCATAGTGACTGCTTTAAAGACAACAGTAAAGTAAAATTCTGTAAAAATCAGATGTCCCAAGCAGTAACCTCTTTTGGATATCCAGCAGGAACGAATGGCATTTGTTCCATGGAGATGTAGTGAAAGTCACTTAACAACATAAAAACAGAGCATGCATTTGATGAGAGCTATTGAACAAGAGAAAAGAGTGCAAATACTTGGCCTAAGGGTAAAAATTCTCAGCATATTTAGCTCTTCAAAATCTCTGCTTACAGATGTGAAAACAGACTTTTTTACTTCAAAACTGTCAAGGTTATAATGTCTTAAACCAAAACTTCCTGAGATATTCTGGTTTTGTAGTTCTTTCCTTACTGATGTAAGTGTTCTTGGGAAGTGGTCTGTGCTCTGGCACCTCATTAGAAATAGAGCATTACTGACTGATACAAACTGTAAATAGCCCTGTGTATGAGAAGGCTGTATCTTGCCGTGGTCCTTGTCCTGATACTCTGTTCATGTATATGCTTGTCAGGACCTTGGTTCTCAGGGATGCTGACATGTGCAATTCCTGCTCATGTCTGGAGTGTTTCTGGATGAAGAAACATTTAAAAAATTAAAGATCAGGTCAAATGTAACTTTCTGTTTTGCTGGTTCCACTTTACCATCTCAAGAACATCCTATTGTTATGGTATAGACAGCATGAACTTGCTCCCTGCTTCCCTGCTCTGTGCTAACAAGTTTCTACTCGTTACTATAGTTATATTGATTATATTTAATACACTAGGGAATTGCCATGGAAACTGCCAGTCCATTTCTTCTCCTCCTGCATCCTGGTATTTCCAGTTAGCTCAGAAATGTAAACTGGACTAGCTGTCTCCCACGGCAGCAACTATGGTTAACTATGTGCATCATTCTTGAGGGGTTCACAGAAGGAAAAGCAAGGTAAGGAAAGTGAGAAAAAAGGTCTCCTCTGGGAAATGCCTGTTTTTTTGAAACAATAAGTTGGAAAGCACTGGGCTAGCTCAGCTTCTTTTCAGCAAGGGCTGCCACAAGTTTACTTACTTGTGGCTTTGCAAGAGCGTGCTATGAAGGTGACATTGTTTCTCTTATTAGCTTACTAACTTATATTAGCTATATGGCTATATGAAGGTGACATGGGCCTTAGCTATATTTTCTGTGGATTTCTCAGCTTGTTGGCTGATGCATGACTACCTGCTAAGGCAGAAATTCCCGGGAAAGTACAGGCATTTCTGCACATAAGCAAATGACACTAAAACTATTTGCACATGCAACAGCTTGGGAAACCCCCAGATGCTCCGAGGTTTAATAAAAGAAAAGTGGTATTTGTGTGACACAAGGCCTGAAACAGAGGACAGCCTCACTTGTCAGGCTAGTTTAGTTCCAGAAAAAGGTATTTGCATTCTAGAATAGATCATAAAATGATAGGAAATAGAGATGGAAGCAGCTTCAGGAAAAGTCTCAAATATCAAGGCAAGATCAGCCAGACTTGAACTGGCTCAGAGAGTTCCCTTCCCATGCCTTGTTATCCCTGATCTTGGGAGAGTTATCTCCAAAGGCTAAACAGGACATCTGACAGTGCACTTGATTTAAAGCCCTTCCTTCTTGTTTTACCTGTTATTGCTCTTCCCTTTCTCCTCACAGCATTTGCTTTCATGTCTACCAGACCTTTGCATCAGTGATCCTACTCCATGGTGGTCCTGTCCAGATTGGTTTGCTCTCTGCAGAAAATGGTTGCTAGAAGGGTCCCTTCTGTAGAAAGTCTGAACACGGTCCTGCATGAGCTTTAGACAAGACCTTTGTTCAGAGTTGTTTACTGCATTTACGCCATCGGTGCTGTGAGAGCACAAGCAGAGCCAGAGGTACATAAAAAACTGCCTGCTCAGGTTATTTTCTGTGCAAGCGCAGACACACCCACACACTGCAGATCCTCTACCAAGGCAACTAACATTTTTGCTGGCTTTTGGCTTCTTTGCATAAAAACTGCAAAACGACTTTCAAGGTCAGGGAAATGGGGAGAGAGCACAGAGACAGAGGTAAAGTGATGGCTTTCTCTCTCGGGTTGCTATAAAAGGGTGCTCTTCAGTATTTTCACTGAGATAAATGTATCAGAACATCTGAAACAGATGGGAATAGCTAGAAAATTAACTTAGTCCAGACAGACCAGCTTGCAACACACATATTGTTTCCTGTTGTCAAAATGTGATTGGATGCTTTGTTTTATTTGTGGGAAATGGCTGAGCGGGCATCTTGAATGGATTAATTTCCCTTCTAACATAAACTTACAAAATTACAGAGATAACTTATATGAACATTTTCTCTTGGTAACAACTCTCTCCCCTATATTTTATTTTCTTGGGGTTTTTTAATTCTAAAAATCCATTTTGACAATAAATCAGAGGTGTGGGGTTATGTCATTTTGCATTCTTTTAATTACAAATAAATTTTCAAGATTTATAAAGTGGCAGCACATATGCACTCTCCTTCTGCAACATTTGACTGACAAATCAGCCCCAGAGCCATCCTGTCATCAAAGACAAAATACTTCTTATGCATGGGAATAATAGGTTTCCCAATGCCAGACTTTCCAAAGGAAAAGGTGGGGGTGTTGAGAGTTTGACATTTCCTTGCACAGCATTCCAGGTGAATGTAAGGACCATACATAGTGGTCAAGGCAGCACCGCAGCTTGGCAGAGCACCATCAGCTGCAGGATGCCTGCTCAGCGAGCCTCACCACTGGGACAGTCACACAGGCCAGCTGTAAGCCTGGAGCGTATGAGCAGTCCTTGCAGGTATGCAGTGACCTGGGAGCTGACTAGCAAAAGCAGTGCCCCAGGGTATGCATAGACTTTCACACACTCACTTCCATGAACTTGCTTTGACCAGTGCCATTGGATTCAATGTCCTGATATTTTTAATTTATGTCTTAATTTTAAAGGGAGCAACTGCTAAATAAAAGTTCAGGTGTTACACTACTAGTGAAAGCCTTCCCATTTCCCTCTGCCCTGCACTGCTTTTCTTCACCATTAGTCCTCATCCTCACACCAATACTGCCGGGTACATATCTGGGAAAGGGAGCAGCTCAGCAGTGCTGAGGAGCAAGGAGAGCAGATGAAGAAGCTGGTGTGTTTACATGCATAAGGCTGCAGTTTGGTAATACAAGACCTTTAAGACTAGGAAAGTTTGGGGTTTTAGTACTGGATCAGAATTTCTCTAGGCCCCTGAAACCAATCTGTCAGCAATAAATATTTCATTTTGCATTTCTTCAAAGAACATTGAAAGGTTCAGCTTTTATCACCTTGCTTTATATCACTGTTTTAACTTCACACCACATCAGGTAGTGCCTGTTTTTCCACAGCTCTTGTGAAAGCTTCAGGCTGCCAGAAACCACTGCTATGGGCTTGGGTTAATTTGACCATAACATGATTGTTTGATCTCATTTGTCCTCTTTGGACAGGTAGTGCTTAAGTCTGGTACTAATTATCATGAAACTGCGTTCTTGAGAGAAGGCATATGCAGTGATTGGAGAGTAAGAGCACAAGATAATTAAAAGAGAGAATGAAGGAATAAAAAAAAGGGAGTGGGGGAGGAGGGGAGGATGATGCAGGTCTCCAGGGAATAAGTAAAGCAGAACAATAAACGCCAGATAAAATTCTTTGGGGATAAGTAGTCAAAAAAAGGCACTGTGAGTAGAAAGGATAAGGCCTGATATTGGGCTAAACCCTTAACCTAAAGCACTTCCTACTCATAGATGGCTTAAAAAGAGAATCACAAAATCAGCTAGGTCAGAAAAAACCTCTGAGATCATTGAGTCCAACCTATGACATAATACCATCTTGTCAACTAGACCATGACATTAAGAGACAGTGTATTTTACAGGTGAGGAGGTGAAGATTGGCATATGTGGGTTTGTCCAGTATCTCATGGGAAACTTTGGTGAACTCCATATGGCTCTCTTGAGCCCTAGCATCAGAGGGTGCCCCCTCTCCAGCTGGGGGATGAGGTGCCATGGTAACTAGTCTCTGCTTGCTGCAGGAAGTTGTCCAGTTTGCTCGGGTGCCCAGAGGTGGCAAAGCTGAGGGAGAAGAGTTAGAGGACCTAAGGAATCCAAGTTTCTGTCTCCCTCGTGAGCACAATTTCTGTCAAGTCTTTCCAGTTTTTAATATATGCTAGCAAGGATGAAGTCTGTGTCAAAGGGAAAACAGCCTCATGGGTGGGTAGTAAGAGCCATGCATTTTCCAAGATATGATAACCTCATCTGAAGTGAGTTCTGGCAGTGGGCTTCTGTCTTTCTTCATATGCTTCTGCTCCTGAGGACCTCCTATGGCAGAATCAGAAACAGCAGTGCAAACAAGGTCTTCAATCTCAGATCTAACTATACTGTTCCTTAAAGAACTTGGTCCCATAGCAACACTAGGCTTAAATGCACATGAAACTACTTTTCACTTTAGTCCTTCTCTGTCTTAGTGCTTTAATGTCTGGGAATTCCATAGGCAGGGCTCAGTAGCTGAGATTCCAGCTCGATATGGGCAAAGGGGAAAAAGAACAGCTGAGCATACCAATAAATTACAGACAGACATGGTAGCCGTGCCAAAAGGGGCAACTCTCTGCAACCACACAGTCCAGCTCAGCATTCCCCTCCAATCAGAAAACTGGGAGCAGGACAGAAAAACTGACTCTTCCTATATGGCTTTAGTCACATCCTGCTGGGGACAGATTCCATTTCCCCAACAGGGATCTGGCTAAGGAGGAGCCAGAACAGTAAATATTGATGTGGGCAGAGATCATAAAGTCCTGCTCTTTTTTCTTTAAGTATTATTTAATAGCAATAGTGAATCTCTTGTCCCTTTTTGATGTCATCAGGAAAATTTGAGTGTTTCCTGATTTACTTTTTTTTCAGTTGGGTGAAGGAAAAAAAACAAGGAAGATGGAATTATTAGTCTGAAACTCAGTCTGCTTGAAACAGAGCATTTCTGGGCTGGGATGTTCTTGAGAGAGTACATCTGGATAAATAGAAGTTATTCATTGCATTCATCTAGAATTTGCCTTTCCTCCTTGAATATTATCCCCTTTGGGAGATTTTCACAGAACTGGATCAGCAATTCTTATAGGAGAGCTAAAGGAATTTCTTTCCGTCTCTTTTAGGTAACTGGCAGGGCATTTAGACATTTGATTGCTATATATTGATTTCCTTGAGAATTAGGCACCTGAGTATTTTTGGGATTTAAGCCAAACCTCTGTGAAGAGATCTCCTTTCTGCATTTATAAAATTTCTGATCAGTCTTTTCACATTCAAGGTCCATAATCTGCCTTGAATCTTAGTGTTATCAGCCATACATTCCATGTTCCTTTCCCAAGTTTAGAAGGACAAAATCTACCCTCACTGTTAAAACTATAGGCTGTACATCTTGGTCTTCCTCTGCTCCCGTCCAGGTAGTGGGGTGGAGAGCCACTCTGTGTACAGGTAGGTCAGGAGAATGAAATGGGGATATGTGGGAAGGTTCATCAGAGAATGAAATTTGCTCAGATATAAGTTAGGTCAAACAGAAGGCTAAAAAACATAATCCCCAAACAAAATGCAGCTGGGTGCAATTACTAGAGTGAGCTCAGTCCATTCTCTGGATGCCTTGGTTTCTTGCACCACTAGTAGTCACTAATGTAGCCCTTTGAAAACAGAAAAAAAACAGTCACTTCAGCCCTACCTTGGCTGGCCTTTAAAGCATGTGTTTTCTTGCACTGTTTCTCAGAATGGATTTTGAAAGATGTCTCGGCTTTGACAGTCCTTTTTGAAAGGCTCAGCTGGCCTTTCCTGAAAGCTAAGACAGAAGTGAGCTGTCTGCATCCTTTCCCCCTCACTCCTTGACAGCTCCATATAAATAATAACACTTACAACTGGCAGCTGACATTTACATTGCCTGAATAAAATGACCTCAAAGGAGAGAGGCCCTCTGACATGTGAAGTTTGTAAAATGATAGTGAACTTGTGTATTCTGCAAAATAAAATATAAAAAACCCTGGGATCCTATGAAGGTGGAATAGCTCGAGTGAAGTTTGACAGTTTTATTATGTATCTGTGCTGCATCACAACCCAAAACACTCTTTTTTGTCTCAAATGTCTGGATTAGTTTCCTCATTAGCATTTTTATTATGGCCATCAGGAAAACAGGGGTTTGCAGAAACAAGCTCTGAACTTGCTCCATCTCCTGGCTGCTGGGTTTTACTGTCTGCCTGTGAAATCCAATTCCAGCCCTGGGCTTTCCCTGCTCATTCATTTCCCAACCCTGCAAAAATACACTCAGGTCATAGCTGGGTACTCCCATCAAACCAGACCCCTCTTGTGCTGGCAAATCTAAAGCAGTCCTGAGGCACTATTTGAAGACAGAAGCAGGTATCAGAGTGCATGATGGCCTGGATTTCTAGATTATGCCAGCTACTGCACTTGCAATCATGTTGCCTACATGAAGAAAGACTGATCTCTTTCTGCACCTGGAATTTTCCTAATGCTTATATTTCAGCCTTCTTGGTTGCATCATCTCTGTCAACACTTTAGTATGTATAATACAGATCTATATTCTTAAGGATTACTGTTGCTATTGCAAGACATGAAGGTAATAGGCAAGAAGGACCCCGACAGGATTGTTTAGTAACATAATGAGGATGATGTAGTTTATCTCCTTTGATTTTTATCTTTTGTCTTTTTCCACATCTTTTCTCCTTGACCATTGAAACGGAAAACCTGTTTAGATTCTAAAAACTGCATTTGTGATTTTCATATATAACCTTCTTTTATAGAATCAATATGTGTGAATAAAATCCATAAGAAACCAAGGGTTGTAAAAAGCTGCTTCTGCCATGCAGTAGGCACTCCCTGGCCCACTCAATCCAAGCCATTTCATCAGCCACAGGAGAAAAGACACACTGCCAGAAAAAGGATGGTAGATTCATGAGTTAATCTCTCACTGGGCACAGGATCTCTAAATATGTGACCACAATCTCCAGTATCATGGTGTTTCCAGAGAATAATTTTGGGGCATTAATGCAAAACATGCTGACTGAGTATTTAGCTTGGGACTGGCTTTTTGAATAATGGCTAATACTCCTTATGGTGCTAACTTGTTGCTTCAGTGATTTAAAGGAACAACTAGATCTTCAAATTTGGTTTTCTGTAAAACAACAGGCCATCTCACTTCATCCAGCTGTTCCTGTACTGAGTGCCATAATTCATTTCTGATGCAAAAGTAATGTGTTTAGATCAGGCTTCTGGGAAGAAACTAAAGACCACAAGGATAGGGAATTTGTCAAACCATTCAGTTTGTTCTGGGTTGCTGGGTTCATATAACTATACACACACATACACACCCACATACAGAAAGGAAAGGTTATGGGTACATATCTGATTTCTCATATTAATTACTTTGGCTTCATTTTCCAGCCATTGTTATTGTAACACCATGTCTACACTGTAGAGATATTTCAAACCTCTGGGTCCCTTCCAACTCAGAATAATCTGTGAAATTTCTGTGAAACCCTATATATTTCCTCATCGTCACCATGCAATCATACCATCTTTTTTATTTTGTTTGTTTGCTTGTTTGCTCCCTAGCATAGTGCCTTTCAGTCTGTTAGGCCAACTTGTGTCTCTTCTTCCTTGATGGGAAGTAATAGGACAAGGTGGAATGACTTCAAACTGAAAGAGAGTAGAGTTAGATCAGATACTAGGAAGAAATTCTTTACTGTGATGGTGGTAAGGCACTGGAACATTTTGCCCAGAAAAGCTGTGGTTGCCTCATTCCTGGAGGTGTTCAAAACTAGGCTAGATGGGACTTCGAGCAACCTGGTCTAGTGAAGGTGTCCCTGCCCATGGCCAGGGGGATTGGAACTAGATGATATTTAAAGTCCCTTCCAACCCAAACCATTCCATCATTCTGTGTCACACTTAGGGACATAGTTTAGTGGTAGACTAGGCAGTGATGAATTAAGAGTTGGACTTGATAAACTTAAAGGCCCTTTCTGACCTAATGAGTCTATGATTCCATGTTCTGTATGTGAAAACTACTTTTAACAACTCTAAGATCTTCAGTGGGTGAAATCAGGGCTGTGTTACACCAAATGTTTTTAATGACTACATTGCTTAACACCATCCACACATGCCACATTGAATATATCAGGGTAGATGACCAGTTATTATTTGAGTCTTCTTCTGTGTTCTGTTTGAATACTTCCAAATTTAGGATTTTCTTAAATATGCTGTGACTTAACAGAAATGTTGACAAGAGGCCATTGATCTTTTGTAGCTTATTTTTCCTATGATTCCTGGGGGAAAGGGATCAAGACTCAGACTGTATTGCACATTCAGATTTTTTTAAATCCTACTTAAACCTTTTTAAGAAAAACACATTATTTTCTGGAACATATTGTGCATGTGTTGATTGCAAAAGAATGGTGCTTTTTTACAGAGAACTGCTTGTAGTTTAAAAGTTGTCTTTTTAATCAGTTAAGGTAAATTGAATTCACTTATAGTAACATATTCCCAAGCAAGATTGCTGAATCCAAATCCATGACATCAGAAAAATGTATTTGTGGCCAAGTACTGCTTATTACTGCAGCCTGTGACAAGGATTATCTTTACAAGAAAGGTGCAGCCTAAGGAAACTGAGGGTAAAAAAACCTCTCCCATTTTTAATAGCTTTACCATGCAAATAAATGCACTTAATTCACATTTAATACAGATAGTGCAGTACCTAAATTCAGCACTGTAGGTGAGACCATGTAATCCTTTGGTTGCACCATCATTAGAAGATGATAAAATTTGTGAAACAATGCATTTTAATGAGTTACAAGCCTTGCACTCCTGGGAAGTCATGGCTCAAATTTGCCATCAAATCCCCTCCAAGCTGGGGATTCTTTATAAAACTAGATAGAAGGATATCTCAGAAATATTTCAGGAAATTTCAGGAATATTCCTATTTTCCTTAAGAAATTATTCTGGTTTTACATTTCCTAAAAAAAGAATGTGGAACTAAGATTTAACTGTAACTTCCCTTGTCTTCTTTCCTGTTGACACAGTTATTTATTCACAATGTGCTAGCAACCAAACTGCTCTGTGAATTTGATTTTTATTTGCTGAAGTACAGGTGGGTTTCTTCTACTGAGTTTCTTGGCTAAATTCACCCATGTGCTGGCATTTTTAGAACTGGACACAGAAGCCATTCTCCCTCACACTGCTTCTTGTTGTGTTTGCTCTCAAGAGTGACATGATTGCTTCTGATGGCTGGCTGGCTCCACTCTGGTTTAAAAATTCCATTAGAATTTTCTTTTCCTTTTTTTTTCCCCCCAAGAGACACTGACAAAAACAGGAATCAAAACTCCAGAAACTATGAAATCATTTCTTTTCCACACAAACAGGCTGTATGTAGGACATTTTTCCAACAGTAAATAGAACTCTGTCAGATTGATTGCCCAAGTACACAGTTTGCATTTAATTTCCCCTCTTCACCATCACAAAGGCTTATTGCAATGCCCATATGGAATAAACAGAAGAACTGGAGATCCAGATCCCTTCCATGTCTTCTACACTCAGGCATCTCCTCCTACTCAAAGAGGACTTAAAGCGACTTTAATCCCTGTGTGGAGGCAAGACTTTCTTGAATGATAAAGAGGAAGCAGATCGGAATGGAAGATGGAGAAGCCAAAATCCTGTATGATCCATCTGTTCTGGTTAGTGAGATACTTTCTTGGTTAGATAAGTAAATGTTTTACTAGACAGACACCCTGAGGATAGTCTGGTTCAGGCCAGAAGTTGGTTTGTCTTCTGCATACTTCAGCATATGCATTGGTAAGAGAAAGTGCTCCACGGTAAGCAAGGACACAACTTCTGAAATAGAGGCTGAACCTCTGTTCAAAAGAAAAGTCTCATTCTGCTGATTTTATAATTGCAAAAATTGGGCTAATATTCTCATTTAGCAAAGCAATTTTTTTATTTAAAGGGCTCATCAGAAAGCCTGTCTACCAGCTTGGAAAGCTATGTTCTATCCACTTTCTTTTCACACTGTGACTGAGGGTGAGGTCGGTTTTCTGGAATGGTCCTGCAAGAAAAAATATTTTTTTATTGAAAACGAAGCTTCCAGGATCATGGGAACAGCTGGAGTTCATTGATTTTTAACTTATGACAAACACCCCTCGTTATGTTTTGCAGCATGAAGTCAGCTTTTCTTACTTCCTGAGGAGAGAAAACATTACATTTGTCTTCCTGATTTGACTGCAACAGTTTATTCATTTCCCAGGAATCCTAATTCAGCGTTCCTTATTTTTCTTCTCATATAGTCAAACCACTCAGGCAAAAGTTTGCAAACACCCAAGGTTATTTTAAAGCGATTTACACTCCATATTTCATTACGCTGTTTCATTGACCTGCTCAGATATCTAAGAGCATCCAAATGACACCATCATGAAAATATGTCTTCATTATGTCAATCCATAAGTATAACAGTGCTCTCATATATATACATACATTTCTGGTACTTAAGGCTTTAGAGTTGTAAAGTTGATGTGCTAATCTGAAGCAGAAGTTTGCTTTGGCCTCTGCTTCCTTTCTGTACAAACCCAGCAAGGTGTCATATGGATGTGCTCTTTAGCACAGTGCTTAGCAAGGTACAGCTCTGCTGGCGAAGCAAGCACTGCTGCCTTGAAATGTACATGAAATGGGTGGCTGGGATTTTCATTTTCCATGAAGGTGCTTAGATGCCAATAGCGTGATGAGGAAAAAAATTTTTAAACAAAAATTATATCCAGTGAGCCTGCAGACACTTTGACTAGCTGTGCTGCCATTGCAGGCCTCTGTCAACCCTACTGTGTCTAGTTTCAGTGATATATTAATAAAGCGAGAGGAAGTATTGTCAGGTGTAGAGCTGAAAATCTATTAAACATTTTGCTGAACAGATAACCAAAACCAGTTTCCTGAAGAGCCCTTTTGAAAGGGATTGACCTGGCATGGGCCAGATATTTTTGGGGTTTTTTAACCATTATAGAGCAAAACTTCAATATGTGCTGTCTAGAGTTCTAGAGTTTGAGTTTTCCTTGGATCTTAGGGAATAGTTTCACCCTATCGTTCCTCCTCTTTCCTCTCTGCCTCTCCCAACAAAGTGTTTGTAGAGCAATCTCAGGGTTAATTTGACTGAACTAACCAAAGGTTTTAAGGGAATGTTACCCTGTAAATAACCCAATTCTTCCCCCTTGTGGCATTTCTAGCAAAAATCACAATTTGTGATGTTTATGGTAAATATTTTGCAAAGCTGACAGGTACAAACCCTCATGTCACATTTGTAGCTACAGGCAGGGAGAGGGAGGAGGAGAGCAGAGGTCTGAAGCAGCATTTGATGATTTGTGTCACTTTTGACATGAGTTCAGGGCACAGCAGTGCTGTACCTGCAGGTACAGTGGTGCCTGGCTGACATCAGCTGCCCTGCAGAGTATGGCCTGACAGGACAATGTCTGGCTCTGTTAAGAGGGTGTTCTGTTTTCAGAGGACTCATCCTTCACCAGTGACACCATTTAACTCCGTGTTACCTCGGTGATCGCAGGAGTCAGTCAAGGTAGCATGTCCCTGCAGAGAAGAGTCACTCTTCAGCAGTGTCTGATAAATGATCTGTTCTTCTTACCCTCTTCCCTCACCATTCATTTTAACAGAACTCACCGAGGACTTCTGGCATTTGATATGCTGTCACTGGAATGAAGATACGGTTCCTCACAGGAGATCATTCATTCCTCTAACTCAGAGCAGCAATGCCAGAGAATGAATTTTTCATGTGCCGCTGCAGAGCACAGAGGAAGTTTCAGAGAAACTGCAAGTGAGTTTCAGGATGTAATACCATGTCATTAATTTTACGAGGTTATCAAAATATAACTCAGGGAAGGGTTTTGCTTGCCACTGCTATTCCTGTAGTGACTTGGAGCAATAAATCTGTAGAGCAAGTAACTCTGCTTCTCCACATTTATCATCACTGTTTAATGCCAGATCCCTGCACCAAACTACATTTGAGCTTTTTCAGGTTTGTAATGAAAAAGAAATCAGACTTCCTGGAGAGACAGGAGGGAATAGTCCTGGTTCATGTCACATAAATTCCTGTTTGAAGCTCTCATTCTTACTTCAGCCCCAGCACACCTTTGAGCCTTGTGAGCAGCTTTCAGCCTCTGTTGGAGACTTCTTAGTATCAATGTGCAGCTGTCCCAGTAACTACCAGGTGTCCCAAATGAAGCGTAGCACTAATTTACAGGCTGAAAAGCACTCCTCCCATTAAAGTCTTTGCAACACCTTTAACTAAGACAGAGCTGGGCTTCACTGAATAGCATCTGCACGTTTTTTTTTTCACTTCATACTGCAAGCAAGGTAAAGGGCACACATTTCCACTACAATTTTTCCTCCTTGAAAAATCAGAGCCTAAGTCTGCTTTTGACATGAAAAATAAAAAACGCTCCACACTTTTCAGTCTGTTTCAACAGCCTGGCCTGGAGAATCCCTGCAAATTCACCGTGCGGTAGCAAACCAGCACGTTTGTTTTTCATTCTGAGTCTTGAAATAGTAGCAACCTCCTACTTAATTTCCCTGGTAACTGTATGGAAGAGAATAGAGCATTCCCTGGCACAGACCAGCAGAGCAATAACCGAACACCATGATGAGCAATTTCAAAATATCATCTGTCTTTGCCACTGAAAGATATTTTTTCCTCAGTTCTCAAAAAACTCCCTGCCTATAGTCAACTGTCTTTAGATTATCCCACTTTTTCCCACACAGTTTCCCATGTATTTGATTACCCCACTGGTCAGATCCGTCAGTCTGCTGCTTTGTAGCACCACAGGTACAGTGTCCAAAAACTCCAAATGTGTTTTGTAGCTGCTGTGTGCTGATGGAAGTCTCAGGTCATTAACTGAAAACAGCTGAGGGCACCGAGGGACTGGGAGATGGCCCCAACATGACAGCTTGCAAAATCTCAGTTTAAAATGACAGATATATGTGTTCTGTACAAAAAGTTAGAAAATTAGCTTATTGGTCATCTTCTCTGGTCAAATTGCCTAGGCATTATGAGGAGCTGGATCACTAAGGAAAAAGGCCAGGCTGAGGCAGCTCAGGGTTGTGGAACAAGCTGCATAAACCATGGTAATCTTGCATATCCCTCACAAAAGTCAACTTCGCCCAGGTTATACAGTACTAGTTTCTGTGTGCTATTGATCAAAGCTGGTCACCTCTTCTATACATTACCTTAGAAAAGCAGTTCACGGCCAGCAGACAGACGACTCCTTCCCATAACCAGACTGGGAAACAGTCTTCTGCAAGACAGCTGAAAACACATTTCAGGGAGCATATGGCAGAATATCATATCTCCAGTAAAATAGATACATATCTGCTTCTATCTGATGACTGTGTCCAGACCATCTCATAGCTATGGTGATGTAACTTCTGCTGCCTGTCTGTGATGGTGTGGGTGGAAGCGGGCCAGCTGCGAGTGTGATACCGGATTATTGGATTATGAAGAAACAGCTGGCAGGTCCTATTCTGGCAGCTACAGCTGTACATAGGCTTTGTAAGACAGTCACAGTTTGTAGTTTGGGACACCACTGACTGAAGTTTAGGCTATATCATCATACAATCCTTGTCCACAATGATATTCTATAGAATGCTTGGTTTTATCCTACTGTAACACAGTGTACTCAAGAAGGCACTTGGTACTGGATAGTGATTCATAAACTCTGAGCCTAGGAGAGACTGGGAACTCCTTCATCTGACCACCTGATAAAACAAAGCATTGCATTTCACCCATTTATTCCTACACTCAGTGCAGTTATTTGAGAATTTGATTGGAAGACGTTTAAGTCAAATGTACATGAAGAGAGAAAAACCCCACTGGTTTTCAGCATTTATTCCCATGGTTAATTACCCACTCCAAGCCTGTGCTCAAAAAACAGGTGTCTATTTTCTCACTTAAAAACATGAAGGAGTTATCACACAGTATTAACTGAGTTCACAGTAGCTCACATCATGACTTTTTCTCTGCTGGCACAAAGGGCCATGTAGAAGCTGGTACCTCCTCCAGGTGTGGGCACAAGGATGACAAAACTGATTCAAGGCATAGGCGATGCCCAAGCCTCAGCATGGCTTCTGTGAGATCCCTCAGGTGCAGGCAAGTGCTGCTGGCATTGGCTGCCTGCCTTGCCTGCTTACTGTCACCAGTCCCAGCCAGCATAACTGCTCTGGCATCCCTGCTTCGGAAAGAGTGGCTATCCCTCACAGATAGGTGAAGGCAGCAGTAAATGAGGAACAGAGGTGTCTTCCTATCAAGAAGCCACAAGTTCAAAAGTCTCCACTCTGAGGTAAACCTTGGGTGCAAAGCTTCATGCTATTTTCTTCTTCAAGTCAAACATGTTCTGGGAATACCAGGCCAATCTAAAATGCATATTGATTGCTGTGTTGCCTTCTCTGAAGCTGTATAATTAATGTCAACAAAGTGCCATTATGTCCTATGTTCCTCTATTGTGCTTTAAAAATTGGGTATCCTCATTTGTGTGACCCTACAGTAAATTTGAATTGGCTTATTATTGTAGAAATACTGTACTTACATTTTGTTTTGCTAAAGTATCACTCAGTTACTTCAGGAGTGTGTATAACTACTACTAATGATTAATAACATTGTTTAATCTGGAAGAAATTCTGGGATGATCAGCAGCTCCTCTATTATTTGTTTGAAAGCAAACCCCATGATTGTACCCAGCCCAGGTCCCAGATTGTCCCAGACAGCAGTAGGAGCATCAGAGTTTGCAGCCTCTGTTTCTGGCCTCCATGAGCTGTGGGCAGCCATGGTGCAAGCTCACACCCAGACCGCCGTGGCTGCAGTGCCTCTTTCTAAGAAAAAAGGGGGCAATTCCATCTCTGTCCTGGGGCAAACACAGGCTGAGTCACATGGTATATATTCCTGTGAATCACACTCTTTCTATGACTTTCCAGTGCCTGGGACTAAGTGAAGCCCCTCATTGCATTTTCCTCTAGAATATCAGTGCAGCACCTGAACCTGAGGCTAAAGGATGTACTTGGACAGTAATTCTGTGTCTACTTTCAGGATCCACCCTTAACTAGAGAGAGGTCTCAGGCTAGGTGGTCCTGATGCTAAAATAACCATTCTCATCTTATGCTGAGGCAAGGCTGTGTGGAGTAGGTACCTCAAGATTATCAGAATATGCCAATATTTCAAAGAGCATTGTCAGGTCAAACTGGACCAATATCATTTGTAGGCACACACATGCATCTATCTATCTATCTATCTATCTAATCTATCATCTATCTATCTATCAATCTATCATCTATCTATCTATCTATCTAATCCATTTCTCTATTCTGTCAATCCATTATCTCTCTATCTATTTAGGTTTCTTCTCCAGTTGGGTCACCATGAAGGGTAAACACATGCAAGAGAAAATTAATCTTCGTTTTCTCACCCAAGGCTCAGTAAATGGATTATGACATCTGTCATACAGCTGCCACAGACAGGCTGACACCTGGGCATTGATATATGACATAGACAGCATTTACCTATGAGCACAAGTCCTGCAGCTGAAAGCATGAGAAGCATGACCACAGCTATGGATCCTTCTGTTTCATGCCCAAAGTGTTGACCAAAGTCATCTTTGCAAATACATTTGGTTATTCATGGTCTTGGTGAGACCAAGTAAGCAATCTGTGCACAACACCTCACCCATCCTCTTTCCCCTCCTCTTTTTTTTTGTTTCCCTCCTGACACTTCCCTTCTGCCTTCACTGTATAAACTTGCCATTGTTATTAATGCCTTCCTCCTTGTTTCTTCCTGCCTTGACTTTATAAGGCAAGAAGAGAGGAGCAGCCCCTTTGGAAAGAAATAAATATTATTGCTACAAGGGGATTAAAACTACACTGCTCCTGGGTTGTGGGCTCCCACATTGCCATTGTGTTTCTGGGAGAGCCAGAAAAGGCAGTTAAAGTCCTTAAACTACCCATATCATATGAGCTGTAATATCTGTGAAAGTGTGCTGGGGAGTCGTGAACATCTTGGGCAGATGATCCCATTACAACAATAAATTTCTTCTCTGAGCTCATTCTGCTTGCAGGTGATAGGTACATGTGCAGTCCTATGATGCAGTGCAGGCCTTATGTGTGGAAGTCTGGTGTCAGAGGACAGCTATATTTACCACAAACAGTGCTAGTACCTGGCACATCTGACCGCCTGTGTAGGAAAAAGTGGAGGTTTCCCTGATGTGAACTGCTGCGAGCTACTTGAGTCTTCATGTGTCAGACTGACTGCATCTGGAAAGGGATCTCAGAGTACAGGACAATGCAGACAAAATGTTAAAAAGACATTAATATACTGGGGAACAGTGAAAGCAGGACATTTTATATTTATTCTGTTGAAAAAGCTGTTATAGTTCAGACATATGCCTTGGTTGTTTTGTGCCATTTTAACAGACATCTTAATATAGTTGAAAATTTATTTTTAAAAGGACAGAAAAACTGCCAAGAAGGGCTAATGTCTCTATACCTTATTGAGGCAGGAGATAATGCTTCATGCAGGAATGATCAGAAGTACTAGTTTCTGCTACAGCAGCCTGGCTTACAGCTCCTTGAACCTTTATACTGTGTCAATGCTTGCTGAAGTGATCCTTTCTTTCTTTTCACCTTGGCATCTTGTTCTTACACCATATTTCCTCCCTTCACTGTGTATTGCACAACTGTTTGTATAGTCATGCAATGAACTAGACCAGAAAATTTGCCTGTCTCAGCCATGCTATTTGTCATCCAAACCAGAACATGGATTCAGATCTGAACACACAAACCCTTATGACAACATGATGGAAGAGGCTTGGGTTAACAATGAGCTCCTAGAAGAAGATAGGGTACTACTGAAACTGCAGCAGCACTGTTATCAAATGTGGGGAAATGTTATTAATACAAAGTCTCTGGTCCTTCCACCCCAGTTAGTGGTCATTTCAGGCCAGCACACAGAGAACACAAGTCTGCAGTACAATCCAATGCATATTGAAAGGTGTTAATGGGCCCCATTCCTTGATCCTGCTTCTCTTGCAGCATCATGATTAGCTCTGAAGTTGTAATTCTGTAAACAGGTAATATATTCAAATCCATGTATGTTCAGAGGGTGATGTAATCAGGTAATCTGACAATTTGTGTTCATTTGCTGAAGCACTAAAACTAGTAGGAGCCATCTGAACAGGTGGACTCTTAGAAAAGCATCTTTATGTTTCAAAATGCAAGGAAAGACAGACAAACCTCCTTTACTGAAGGAGGTGGGAGAAAAACTAATGCCATAATTAAATAAGTTATCAAGAAGAGAAGGGACAGAAATGGGGCAAAACCACATACAGGAAATTTCTATTTCAGGGAATCTGGCTCATTCCAAGGCTTCTCCTTCTTTACAGTTTGCCTGGTCCATCCTTGATGTTGACCTACTGTCATAGCACCAAACACTGTAAGCAGGAAGTCCTGGAGATTGTGGGCATTTTCCCTCTACCAGGCTGCATTCCAGCAGCTGCAGAGACTTCCAGTAAGGATATCAGCCTGAAAGAAATCTCTCCCAGTGAAAATCCTTACCTGTACAATAGGAAAGAATTTGCTTTGCCAGCAGGACTTCCCCGAACCTACAGCATCTGTTAGATGTAGACAAACTCTAAAATGCACTTACCCCCACCTACTCAATGACTTTATTTCTAAAAAATTTTGTCAGTTTAAATTTCCAAACATAAGTCAAGTAATTGTGTGATAATATCCATTTTTAATCTTTTAAGTTAAATTTACTCCTTCTTTAGCACTCTCAAAAATGTGATCCAAATTCTCATAATGACTCTGAAGAATCCAGGTAAGAAACACAATGTATATATGGACATTACATTTTTTACTATGATTTTTATCCTGAAAATTAGTTTTATGGAATTGTGTTGTCTGCACATCAGTCACTCTCCTTACATTTCTGAAGCCTTTGCTTTATGTCAGTCAAGCCTGACAAAGGTCTCTGAGTCTCAAAGATATTCAGATTCCTGAAAGTTTCAGATAAATCAGCTTAGTAGACTGAAATGAATTCCCCTTTCAGGGAAAATTATTACTCCCTCTTTCCAGCAGTGGTCACCCACTGCACTGGGAGTCAGCCAGTACATATGTTGGGGTGTGCTGCTCCTGCCTTGTGGTGCTCTATGTGGAACACTGGGTCATTGCAAAGGAGTTAGATGAGCCATGAGACATGCACTAATCCATAGGAAATTACACCTCCTTGGTTTTCTTGCTCACAGAATAAAACTGTCCAGTCGGTTCCAATACTGAGTCTCCTGGACTTGGAGTGCAGAGGGTAACAAATGCTGGTCTGATTGTAGTCAGTCATCTTCTCTCTCCCTACAGCCCTAAATATACAATATGATTAGTAAATTAACAGAATTTCAGAGCTGTTTGAACAGGTATTGATTCTACTTCAAAAGCAATATGGCAGAGAAGAGGCACAGTAGTGTATCAGGGACCTGAAAATCCACAGGTTATCTGTTGTCAGAGCACAGTAGGAAGAGGAATGAGCTCACATGGCAGCTAATACAGAGAAAAGTTTGAAGAAACATATCGATTGTTTTCTACTTTTTATTTGTCCTGTTTGACAAAATAAAATATTCCTGAAAAAAAGGTCTCTTGAAATAAATATTCCTAGGCCAATAAACTCGCTTTGTCTTCTAGTATGGAAGAGCCTATTTGCATTTATATCTTGTATTGACAAAGGCTTTACAAGTTACAACAGGACAGATTTTTAATTACAGTATCTAAAAAGTCTTTATCTCTTCCGAGAAACCTTTGTGAGAAGCAGTGGCTCAGCTTCTGGCTCTCGCTAGCTCAAGGTGGTAGCTGGAGACAGGCACCACTGTGAGGACCCACCAGTCAGCTGTAATGGAGCCCACTGAGAGATGGGATCAGCCAGCCACCACTGCATTTTGGTGGAACATTTTTTCCACCTTCTTCTCAAAGACCTGTACCACATGCATTTCAGGTGGTTCTTTGGCCTCTCTTCTACTAGGTAAGGACTTGTTGTAGTTGTTTGACAAACAGCTGAGATGCACCAGAGAGCAACAGAGGAAGCAACTGAAGTGCTGTGGAGCAGTATAAATACATGTGAGTGCTAATGCTACTCATGGGGGACTTTGCCCTTGCTGTGTGACCTGGCACAAGAGAGACAGAGCCTGTCTCATGCACTATATTCAAACAAATTTCCTAGTTCACTTTTTCTGTGGTTGCCTAGTCCTTCCTCAATAACACTTAGAGCATAGCAGCTGCTCTGAGGCTCCCAAGCAACTGCAGACAGGTTGGGTGTCAGGCCTCAAACAGGATTTTAACCACCTAGGGCTTGAGATGAGGCTAATAGCCCATGCAGCATCTTTGTGCTGAGTCTGTAGAAAGATTAACTTCTTCTTCTTCTATTTTTGTCTGAAGTGAGTTTTTTTTGGGTTTTGATTTTGGTTTTTTTCCTAAACTGTAATTATGCTTCCTACCATCACTTCCTGCTTGGATGAAGAAACAGCAAATAGAATACTGCACAGCACACCATATGTTCACATTTGACGAACAATAATATCAAAGCCTAGTGTTAGAAAATACTATAAATTATGTCTGTCTAGCCATTTATCCCTCATTCTACTAAGGGGAAAGAGAGGCAAAGGGAAAAGCAGGAGGTTCCCCTTTGTCTGTGCCCATCATCTTCATCAGTGGGGAATGTTTGCTCACTCTCAGCAGAGAAGTTAGCTCAACCACACGGGCAGATCATCCACCCATCAGCTCACGTAGCTCCTCTGCCTTTGTGTGACACTGCAGTGCGAGCTGTGCTCAGTACTGCACCAGCACATGCACACACATGTGGGCCAGCTGCCCTCCCAGCTGATTGATGCATCCTGGCTAACAAGTGTGGAGAGAAGACCAACAGAAATCCTAAGCACCTCTGGAAATGAGGGCTTGGTATCTGATCACCAGCCTTATAGGAATAGAAAAATAAATTTGCCTGCACTGAGTAAATTATTAACTGTGATTAATTCACTTGATTCAGCAATTAAGAGCTTGTAGGAATTTGTTTTATTGGCCTGTGGTTGGGAAGTACATGTTGTTGAAGTGCCAGTAAGCCAGTAAAGCATTCTGTGAGATTCAGGCTTTTTGTTAATATTTCAAATCCTACTTTATTCACATATATCTGAGAGGTGGTAAAAAAGACAGTAAAATTGATGAAGTGTTCATTTCTTTATACTATTTCTCATCAGGATAGGCTGATCATATTTTCAGTTGTACTCCACAGCAGCATCCTGAATAAAGCTGAATGTACAACCAGATTATCCACAACCAATGCAAGAAGGAGCAGCCCTGCTTCAGGGACATAGATCTGTCTCAATTTAAAAAAAATCCAAGATGTCTATCAAGGAAAGGGATGAATTCTTCTGGACTAGGAAAAGGGCCTCCCTTTCCTTAAGCCACCACAACCATTGAAATTAAGAGACTTTAATCACAAAATGCAGAAAAGAGGATAACAGTTCTTTACTACGAATATATATATGTATAACCAAAACCAGAACAGAACAAACAGCAACACCATAACCAAAACTTCCAAACAAGTCAGGTCCTATCTTTGCCCCTTTGGTGAAGTAGTATTTACAGACAGCGGGAGGCAATGCCCCGTCTCAGGAGTCCTCCTCCCCCAAAAAACCCCACACTACCTCCTCCAATCCTCTCCATAGCCATCACGTTGGAATGCAAAGCTATTAGCTACCTCTTTGTTGAGGCTCTAAACAATTAGCTGGCTCCTGGGGCAGGTAGTTAGAGAGCTGGGCTTCAAGAAGCCATCTCATTCTTGCTCCCAACCCCCAGACCGCTGTGTTGACAGGGACCAAAAAAAAA
>WBMV01004262.1:379880-432332 GCA_013396655.1 Campylorhamphus procurvoides | reverse complement strand
CCCCCCGCCCCGCCCCGCCGGGGCTGCTCCGGCGGGGGAGCGGCGGGGCCCGGTCAGTGCCCGGTCAGGGCCCGGTCAGTGTGCTCGGGGCCCCGGGCAGGGCAGGGGGGGGAGGGAGCGCTGTGTCCCGCCTGTGCTGCAGAGGGAGGCCGGTGATGCCTCTGCCCGAGAGTGCTCTGTGCCTCAGCCCGCACACCTCGGGTCTGGCCTCGGCCACCCGCCCCTTCCGTCCCTCCCCTGACGGCTGGTTTAAGATAATTTTGTAAAAAGATAAGAAAAAGAAACAACAACAAAACCCCGGAAATAGGCCATGTCAGGAAAGCTTTCCTCAAGTGCTACAGCACACCGGTCAGGATTTTGGCATCGCATAAGGTCAGCAGCAAGAAAAATGCTGGGGAGAGACTTTCCCCCGGCTCTCGGCCCCCTCCAGCCTTCACATTCTTCCCAGGGTGATACCATGCAGGGGAGAGTACCTTTGGTTGCCGAAATTTAGGGTGTAAGAGCTGAGGAAGCAAGTGACAGGCAGTGCTGGAGTGCTGCCTCTTGTTCCCAGTGCTGCTACAGGAGAGGCAGGGGAATGGTGCTGCGTGGCCAGTTCGGGTGTCGGGATGTGGTTTTTGGTGTTGCTGTTGGCAGGAGCATTTATGGATGGTGGTGGCTGTGGTAAGGAGAGCAACAGTAAAGAGCGTATTAAGTGGAATTCCAAGCACTTCTTGTCTGCAAAACTTCTTTGCAGTTTTCAGGGAAAATTATTGTGAAAGCATCAGTATTTGTGGGTACAGTTAGAATTGAATTCAAACCTTTATGGTTTAGGATTTGGTGACTGAAAGGCAAATGGTGAGTTGGTTGTGGTTGTTTCCATTCCTGTGAAGCTGTGCTTCTGCTTGTCTTAAAACACACCTAGTGGGCAGTGAACATAAAGTGCTTTCTGTCGCTGTTATAGAGGGTCCTTTGCTGGCAGGGGTGAAGAGAACCTCTTCAGATTAAAACATTAAAAATAAGGGGCCTGAGTGCTTTTTCCAGAAGGTGATGGATTCTTGCTCTCACCCTCTGCTGTGAAACTCAAAATCTTCTACTTACATGTAATCAAAATCAAATGTTTTTAGGTAGTGTTGTGTATTTATGGAAAGGCTCATTTTTTCAGCTGTTTTGCACCCCTAAATGCCATTGTTTTTCTGTGGACTTTGGTATATTTCTATGTGATTTTACTATTGTTAAAAATAATTAAAATATGATTAAAAGAGAATTTAATTGTTTAGGGAAAGAGAGGCATTTCACATCTAAACCCTAACCTATAGGGATCATTAAAAAATACAAAACTAAACAAAGAACAAATAATTTGGAAAACCATAGCTTGCTATCCCCAGAACTGAGCTGCTCAGAAACAATGAAAATAACAAGGGAAAAAAGAGAGAAAAGGAGAAAAAAGTGTAAAGAGTAAACCATCTTAAAACTGAAATCACAGGCAAGAGGGGTTTTTACTTACAATGTTAAAAAAAATTTCCCTGCAGTTTATTTTTATTTCACATGTGCATTATTTGATGCCATTTCAGTTAGTTAATTTGGGCATCTTCTCGCTTCTTGTTTTCTCAGCTTCTGGATAGATAAACTTTGTTTCTAATGCTGACATCTAGAAACTAGGAGGCCGAAACCTTTTGTTGTCTCAACAGTAATACAGAGGATAAAAAAATTGTCCTCTATGATACCAACTATTTCTAAAGCCTGTTTCAAGTAACGTCTCACTGAACTGGAGGGATTGTTGATCCCATATAATTTGTCTACAGTGCAGGTACCAGAGACAATGTATTAAAAATTTGAACAGGGTTCAGCAAGTTTGAGAGCCATGACCTGTGGAGAAAGGATGAGGGATCAGTCCAGCTTTGTTTTGTTTCTGTAATTTTAAGTTATGTTTTGTCAGTAGATTTTCTGCTGCTGATCCCTTAGCATACTTAAGATTTCCTCACTGCTTGCTTTCAGCAGTAGGAAAGCCAGCTGGAGAGGTGACTGCCCTCATCTTGCTTCATCTGGTAAGTGTTAGAGTGGGAGAGTTGGGTAAGTTGTTTAACCTAACCTAACCTCTACATCATGGAAAGAAGGTAGAGAGATACAGAAGTGGATGAAGTAGATAAAGGGCTCTGTAACCTGTAGGTGACTGGGGTTGACAAGCAACTGGCAACAGAGGAACTCTGTATGTGAGACTTTCCTCTTACACTTTTTTTGTGTCTGAAGACAGGATACAGTGACTCCTCTTCATTATAAGACCTATGCTCTTGTCTTAATTTGCATCCAAGCTGGACCCCTTTGATCTTGGTGGTTTTGAATTTATGTTCTTGTCCTGGTTATAGTGGCAGGGACCAGTTTGTCACTGTGTGGGTGTGGCCAGGGTTTTGTATTCTACACCCTCTATACCATTTCTCATGGACTGCTAACAATGGATCATTTGGAGCAGCTGCCCAGGGCACACCTGGCCCCTCAGTCTACAAGCCGGGTGTTTAGGAACTCTGTGAGATAAGGAACTTTTCCTGTCTTCACACCAACAACTCAGGTGTGATAACTCCCCTCTGAGGAGTCATTAGCACCTTCACACCCAGCCTGAGGGGTCATGTCTGCTCATGGGCCATCAAGGAGTATCCCATGACTCATAGTGTAAATCACCCATTGTGAAACTCCTCACCCTGGGGGAGGTCCTGCGCACTCCCATCTGAGCCCAGGCATATATAATCTTGGGAGTTTGGGACTTCTGGGACCACTTGTGGGATCCAGAGGAGGACTGGGATCTCAACAGGACTGTGACTGCCACTCTTGACCAGACTGCAGACGTCATCCTCATCAACAGGTTTTCAGCAGGTTTTATTTTTCCTTTTACTTTGTACTCTGGGGCAGGGGGCCATGTAGTGCTCAGCACAGGGGCTGGCAAGCTCCGTTCTGTTTGTGCCCCAGGGTGCTGAGTTGTACATCTGTTTTTTGTGAGTCAGACGGATTTTTCCTCTGCATCATTGTACTTGTGATTTTTTTTATGAAATTGTAATTCTGACTTGTAATCTCTTTTGGATTTTATTTCATTTCTCCTGCTGGTTTACCTTTAAACCAGTACAGTTCTTTTCCCCCCCACCCCATAATCACCCACTAGTCCACTGTCCCAAGTTGCAGTCAGTTGTTGTTAATGACCTTCGCTCATTTTTAACTTACTGGGGATTTTAGTACAAATGCACTATTTTCATGCTTTGATTCTCCATTGCTTTGCTTTTTCACTGGCTTTCATGTTATAGGGGCAGTTGTTCCAGTCCTCAGCACTGGGTCACCCCTTGCTTTCCGTTTATTAGGCAGTCACTGCAGGGATGTGGTGAAGCATCTGACAGTCACAGTCACTGCTCTCTAGTACAGATGAATGCCTTCTAAAGTGACTGATAAGACATGCGCATTGGGTTGAATTTTGAAGTATCTCATCATCATCATCTTCAGTTCACATCTTCTCACCCTTCTTCCCTGTTTTCTCACTTCTGTGCTTGTCAATGAAATTGCAGCTGCCTGAGGTATTCGTCAAGTTATCCTGTTCGTGACCTGTCAGCTGCCCTTCATATTTTTGGCAGTGTCACAAAACTGCCTTTCTAATTATTGTTGTGCCTTTTGAGTATTTTCTCCTCCCTGAGATTTCTTTTGTGGATTTTGTCTGTTGAATCCCTTTATCTCAGGGTACCTTCATCCAAAACCAGAAACTCATCTGATGTCTCTTTTTTTGCAGTAACTATATTTGCACATCACACCTGTCACATCCTGCCCCACATACAAGGGCACACTTATTTCCCTGATGCATTGAAAACACATCTTTGCATCCTTTCTCCCCATTTGCTTTTCCCTGACTTGTGTCAGTAACTCAAGCAACATTTTTGAGCTGGGTTTTTCACTGCTCATGTATTTGAACTTGCTATTTAGTGCAGTGTTTCTTGTTTGAGCATGCAGTTCAAATGCTGTTTTGGACTCCCGACGTTCAGGTCTCTGGTTTGTCTTAGTTCTTCTATCCATTCAGGAAATTGTTGCCTACAGCCTTTACCCAAGTATCTTTATACTAAGTGTAGTTGCAACTGGAAACATTCCTAGAAGTTACTGTTTGATACTCATGTTTTAAGAGAAAAGTTAGTATTGTAACAGAGTAGTGGTAAATGGCAAGGGCGAACTGGCTTCTTCCAGAGTTGGGGCTTACTGATTTCCCAAAGAATCTACTCAGGGAATATCGATGTTGGTATTATTGCAATTTTTTTTTAACATTGTAAGGTCTGAATTTTACATAGGCAGTTATCAGAGCCTTTGATACCAGAGGCTCTGTTCAGAAGGCCTCTGATACATATACTTACACAAAAATGCGTAGATTGTGTGTCTGTATGTAGATACGTGTATCGCTTTTGCATAATGTGTCATTCTTTTGTACTGAAGTGCTACTTTCGATATATGTTGATATTAACCCGCAGTGTGCTAGCCCACAGGCAAAGGTGTTGAAAAATCATTTGAGTGCCAAATAGGATTTAAACTATTTTATGTGAGAGATACTATAACTGTGGGATAAACAGCTATTAATGTCCATACTATTGGTTTATCTCAGTTGTCACCAGTGATATGAAAAGATGTAGCACTTTAAACCCTTGAAAGATGCTAATTGACCACTGTTATTCCTATGCTGTCAGATTTTTTTTTGCTGTAGAAACTGTGCATAAACTGCCTATGCTAGAGATGTTAAGAGTATAGCATGTTTGACTTTTTGAAATTAGACTAAGACTCCATTTCTATAAGTGTATCTAAATAGACCAGATTGTGTTATACTGAAAATCTGAAAATTTTAGTGTTAATAAGTGTATCTTGGCTGGTCCTACAACACTGTAAGTGTTACTGTAACATCTCTCTCTGTCACTGCTTTCACTTACAATACAAAAAAAATCAATCTTGGTCATGCTGTGGATTGTGAGTGCTCTATACTGATTGAAATTTTGGATGTTGTTTGTCAGAGATCAGCAGAAATCCCTTTAGTCTGGGAGAGCTCCAGCTTAAATATCATGTTTTTCCTGAGTACTTAGCTTTCTCAAACTGAGCTGTTAAAATAATCTTATTTTTATTAAAAAAGTATTGAGTAGTGGCCGGTGCTGTAAGAGCTGGTTTTAAAGAAACTAATTCGAAGATAATACCTTGCATGAGTCATTAATCATGAGTCATGATCAGCCAGCAGTGATGTCCAATTTGTTTTCTAATCCTTCACTTGCTGATGCTCTTTATTACCATAGTGATAATATTAAAGAGCTGTTAATGCATATAACCACATAGTTGAAAATGACAGATTCTTTTTTCATTGGAATAAAATTTCCATATCTTAAGTCTGTTTTGCTCAATATATTTCTTGTCATGAGAAATGTAGGAAAGTATAAAAGTCATCAAAAAAGTTAAGTTCGCAAGGAGTTAGGTTAACAGAACTGCCTTACCCACGCGCCCCCATATCCCCCTCAGCTTCTTTGTCTTAAAGGTAATCATTGGGGCTTCCTAGAGAAATCCAGTTAATCTGTTTCTTATGAGGATTGGAAACACTTTGGATTCATTAAAAGTTGGTAGCTGATTCTTCAAGCTACACTTTGCAAGGAAAGTCTGCTCTATCCATGTATTTAATGTTCCTTCTCTCCTGAGCAAAAACTAGTAAGGAGATGGAAAGTCTTATTGCATTAATATATGCTGAGAAGTGACTACTGAGGTTTTAGAGGAAAGGGAAGGCTATCTCTCTTCCAGGAGCCTGAATATAAAAAGAATCAATTAGTTGAGAAATGAGCTTTGGAAACCCATTTGCAGTCTTTAAATAAAGCTTTACTAAGAGAAATGATTTTAAAAGCTCTGAAAGGTAGTGGCTGAAGTGTTGGAGACTATTAGAATGTGCATGGGTGGAGAGTGTTCGGGTGCAGCAGCAGTTGGGGAATGTTATTTATAAAGTAATGAATCTTGTATTCAATTAGTTTTTAACTTGATTAAATTTTATTAGTTTTATTTGTTTACACTTTAGAAAACTTGATTGTGACAGATTAAAACCTTGTGTCTCAGCAGATGTTAAAAAATCACCCCTTTACCTATTCTAGTGTAGATGATCTTATAATGCACACATTTGTGTAGGCCTTACTAGTGACCTTGTGAGATAGGGTTGTATTGGTAGGTGCAATGTGGCAGGACAGGTATGAATCTACTGGCATAGATGGTTCTTCAAAAATTGCCTGGTATTCCTACATTTTCCTTCATATCCCTTAGTGTGATTGCTCTGTGAACTCCTCTTCCATTTCGATGACGACTATACCTTCACCAACAGAAGCATTTTCCAATTTAGTGTAGGATGGTGCAGCCAGTGACAAGATAAATGTTCACCTGACAGGACTGTTCTCTTTTTTTGTTAAAAAACACATGCAATTAGCTTATAATGTGCATTTGCTTGTTCATGTGTGTATAATGAATGTTTTCAAAAATTTAAGTCTGTAAAGTATAAGATGTCCTGAATAGAGCATAAAATAGAACAGTCACCAAATCCTGTCTCAGTGAATGTGTTTGTGTTCTGGGTTCACCTTAGAAAAAACTTTCCAAGAGCTGCATGCCAATTTTGAAAGAATCTTGTTTCTGCCAAATGTAATTAAGAAACTACCTGGGCCTCTTCCCAGTTATCAAAAAAGTGAGCATCTACAAAGTCTTCTTAATGACTTTGTCTATTAAAAAAGGGGGTTGGGAAAAGGTAGGACTGCCCTAGCAAATTGCAAGATTTAAATATAAAAAACCTCTTTCCATGTCCTGTGAGGGTTCTTTTGAACTCTTTTCGCACTCTGAGTGGCTTCTATGACTTTATTTTCAGATCAGCTGTTTCCAGTTCAGGCTTTACCCTGTTTCTTTCAAATCAGTTGTAAACCAGTTTCTCTTTTAGACCCTTTTCCAAAGAAAATAAAATAAGGCAGAGATGCAGATCAAGAATAATATTTTGCCATTCCTTTCTTGTTTTTTCCTGTTATGCAGCCATGCATCGTAGAGTAGTAACAGCAGAGAAATAAGCCATGGGTATATTGGTACATAGAAATAGTTTACAAGGATTATGTACCTGTATAAAAGGCAAGTGTGGTGCTCAGTTCTCATCATGCACAGGTTCTGGTGCTGTGTGCCTAAGTGAGATCAACTCAAAGCACTACTGGAATGGCTGGGAAAAGCACATAACTATCAGATGCTAGGCAGACTAGTTTGAAGATGGAATGTGATAACTCTGTTAACGGAATTATGTGACAGGGAACAGAATTCAATATAGAATGGTCTTCAGTTCTTAATTTTTATGTTCCTCAAGTGTTTATCTTGGGAAGGTCTTGCTTTAATAGTTGCATACAGAAAAGCAGGAGTTCCAGATTTTGAAAACTAGGGGATTTTACAGGATTTTTTTTCCTTCATTACAGATGTGATGTTTGGGGCGGGGGGGTGTTGTTTTTTTTGTGTTTTTTTTTTTTTTTTTTTTTTTTTTTTTTTTTTTTTTTTTGTTGTTGTTGTTTTTTAGGGGAAAGGATGAGGGAGGATTTGGAAGATTAATACAGAGTAAATTGGTCTAATGGGATACATATATCTTTACTGTAGTTCTCAAACCTCTTTCATGTTCTGTACACAAATACTTTTTTGGGTAATTTTTACTAGACAGTATTTTAAAAGGTGCTAATTTCTGGCTTACCTACTAAAATCCATAAAACTCCTGTTAATTTTGTGGGAGTAGATTCAAACTTTAATTTTGCAAATACAGTCTGCCGTGATTTCTGTAGACTTCTAGGATTATATCACCTTTGTATCAGTTTCTGCAGTCCTAGTTCCCTCTTTGTCCGAGGACTGAAGTGGATTTCAGAGGACATTTTCTGAATTTTCCTTTCACCCTGTATATTTCCAGAAATGGCCCTCCCTCTGCGGAAGAACTTACTTCAGAGTACAAAGGAAAGGATACTACAACAGAGAAGGTTGTCACTGTATAGTGGGGCTCATGGCTATGATGAAGAGCTGGTAAAGAAGAGACTTCAGCAGTTCCCTGGTGGATCCATCAACCTTTCCAAAGAAGACAATGGCATTGCAATACTTACTTTGAACAACCCAAAGTTAATGAATGCTTTTACAGGTATTAATTGGTTGATGAGATTGATGGTTTGTTTTGTTTTTTTCCCTTTTTCAGCTACTCATTTTAGCATTTTGCCTAAAGAAAGTGAAGCACTACATCTTACCATTCCTTATTCAGATGTCCAGCAAATGTCCCCTGTTCTGCTTAGTGACTTTGCTCTAAATATCATCAGAATCTAAGAAATTCTTAAAGACACAGGGACTGTCTCACAGAATATGCCTCTCCCTCATTTTTTAAAATACTAGTGCAATTGTGCCAAAAACTGTGATTTTTCTTGTGTCTTGTCTCGTTTTGTCATTACTGCTCTGGAAGTGTGGAGGGCATTTTTATGGGGATGAGAAGACACCATCTTTGTTTTGTAGGTGATGTAGAAAGACTGAGTTTACTTCTTTCTTCCTTACATAAAGCCTTCCTGTAACTTAAACTTCTGTAGTTTGGTCTTTTCCAGTCACCCAAACTGTCTTCTGTTTCTTCATTGCCTTATGTCTTAAGTATCAGGGACTGGTTAATTAAAAATCAGATGACCTGGGTATTCTCAGCTGTTGCAGGCCAGTGATCTGTTTAATATGCTTGTACACTGGACAATACTTAGCTATCAAAACCGATTGCCTTATTTTATTAATCTTGTATTATGAGAGGTTTTTATTGCCCAAGATGAGTATATTTGCTGTCTCTCCTTAACTCTCTAGAATGTTTCAATTTATGTTCTCTTCAGATACGAGTGGCATAGGTTCAGGGTCTGAATATGTTTTAGCTGGAGCTATGCAGAAACTGTTAAGGATGTCTTTACCTCTTAATATTTTGCAATGGATAAATTTGTGTCATCATGTTAATTTCTTTTTTACTGTTCTCTTTTCCTGCCCAGTTCTCATCATTCCTTTCCTGTGAGCAATTATGTTTGCAAGACATTATCAAAATGTAGTGTGGTTTACCTTTCCACTAATGAGTGTTAGCTGACAGGAGCCTAACAGAGCAACAGAATTGGTGGTAACACACCCAGATGTGTCTGCATTCTCTTTTGTTTCCCTTTGAAATCATTGTATAAAATCATTACTGAATCTGTAACTAAAAGATTTTAGCATAGGGATTGTCCTTCTGAATGCCTCCCTGTCAGCATACATGCTGTTATAAAGTCATAATTACATTGTGGTTTCCTCTTTTACTACAGATTGGTTCCCACTTTTGACTCAAAACAGAACTGTGCAATGTACACTTTGTAGACTCTCTGCTCTAAGCTTATTTGTTGTGAAAGTTGAAAGGGTCATGAGAAATTACATGTAATAACAAAATGAGAAAGAACAGATGAAGCCCACTCTGCTATGGAGATCAGCTGTAATAAAGGTCAAATTGCTTAAACTAAACTTTCATAGAAACTTGCAACTGTAATCTGTTTTCTATGTGTTTGACAGAATGGGCTCAGAACTGATAGATTGAAGTGCTGAGCAGGTGCTGCTGCCATTTAGGCAACTGATAGCTGTTCTTTGCCTAATGATATAGAACATCAATGTTCTATATAACGTTAATGGACTGAAATCATATCACACATCTTGAGCACCCAAATTAGCAGATATTTTCTCTCTGGCTCAGTTAGTGGTCTGTAAAATAATCTCTCCTTATAGGACTGCTGTGAAAATAGGTTATTAGTGTATGTGAATTAGATGCTTTAGTAACAAGAAGGAGCTTCAAAAATGGCTGAGGAAATTAATAGTTTTGTCTTTGTTGCAGACCCTAATTAACATATGACAAATGAGCCACAGGACCAGGCAGCTCTGTTTTATGGCAGTGTGTGGAGCCCTATAGAGAATAGTACTCCATTTTGCTAGGTAATAGCCACAAAAATTTACTGTGGGAAATCTTATGTGGTGGTTCAAGAGATACTGCTTCTTTCTGCTCCACACCTCTGCTAGAGGTTTTTGTTGTAACAGGAGGGAGAGTAGAAGCAAAATCAGTCAGGGCCCTTGGCTGCTGCGGTTAATGATACGGCATTTTAACTTGTACTGCTTTTCATTTGATTTTAATGTTACTGTCGGTAAACTGTAGTTGCTGAGGAACAACAAAGAACTTGATCCTTTTCCTTTTGTTGTGTATCAAATAATACCCTTCAAGGTGAAGGATGGGATACACAACCCCTAAATTGCCCCAGCAGGACACAGTTGATTTCATCAGCCAGAGCCTGTAGATACACTGACATGTTGTCCCTCCAAATACTCTGTTGATTCTGTCTCTCAAAGCTTCTGAATACTGGCACATGTGAATTTATGTGTATGTGTATGCTTCCTTTAGAAAGCCACAAAAAATCATTAAACTGTTGAGACAGATTCTATTTTCCAGGCATTTACTTTACACAGCAATTTTTTATCTCAAAGGGATTATGTTTATTCTAAGCTTGAGCAATTCATGAAATCAAAAACAGAAGAAAATTGTTGGCAAATTGCTAATGGGCAATATGGAGGTTATTATGCCTTTTTTATCTTCTTAGTTAGAACCTGATAGCCAAGTGTTTGAAACGGTCTCTTTGGAAACAAATGCTAATGATGGCAGTTTGTGTGGTGGAACCAATTTCAGCAGCCCACCCTCTGACTGAACTAAACTTGAATGTAATTTAAAAAAGAAGAAAGACAGCCTGTAGGAATTAGGTAATAATTATTATAATTTTATTGTCTAGAATTTACAGCCTTAATTCTCAGGTTACAGTTAAGATGCAAACAAATTATTACTCCAAGTAGATTTAGTTCTGTAAAGAATAGGAGCTTGGTGTCAAATACTGAAAGACCAAGACTGGCAGAATGAGGATTTGCTTTAGTGTTGTGTCCTTATCATTATATCAAACATCATGGACTGTGTTGGTAAAATAATAGTTCAGTGTTGTCAGAAATGGGGGGGGGATCCTCTCCCAGGAGAGGTGACACAGGCTCTGGCCGGTGTCTCTTGTCGCACGCTATTGTCTTTCATGGACTCATATGGTTCCTTCATTTTTTCAGTTAACTAAATTTTTGGTTTGGAATGCTGTGTGGAAAGACTCTCCAATATCTCAGTGCTTTGCCTATGAAAAGAACCACAAACAGTGTTTGTACTGTATTTGGCACTAGTAAAGCTTGGATGCCAGCCCAAATACCTTTTTAGTATGAAGACTTGTCAAATAAGCAATAAGTGTAATCCCTAGGGTTGATGCACACCTATTTGAACAGCATTTGTAGAAAAGATGAGTGCACCATCTGGCTGGAAAAGCATTTCAGGTGAAGGCCCACAAAAATCTAATCTAGGCCTAGTTCTGTTCAGTATTTTTATTCATGGCTTAGATGATGGGATGGAAGGTGAGCTGCTGAAATTTTCAGATGACCCTAGACTGGGAGAGCTTACTGTTAAGATCAGATAATTAAAAATATTAGATATAAATTATTAGATATTAGAGATATAAATTATTGGAGATATAAATAAAATTCTGCCTGAATTAAGGTGCAAACAAGACCATATGCCAAAGTCAATAGTATGGGTTTTATTTAGCAGTAAATGTGAGGGAGACAGAGTGACAAAGAAAAGTGGGCGGGGCAGGGGGAGGGGAGAGAAAGAGGCTGACAGACAGACAAATAAAGTAGAAAATACCACCACTCTGGATTTCAACAACATCCTCTTGATCCATCCTTTTCTTCTGGTCTTCTCAGTGGTGAGGGTCCCACAAAACATAGAGTTCAACTGGTTAATATGTATTCGGGATAGGTGGGAAATGCCCAGGTACCTCCCATGAAAGAGAAAGTTTTAATGCTGTCTTGTGTAGCAGACTTTGGATCTGTTGTATCTCTTTGGATCATGTGCAGTCCTCAAGTGGAAGGCCTCAGGAATGAGTCTTGGATGGTTTATGACCCCTTCTCAGCTGTCTCTCATATGAATGTCCCGTGTGTATGTGACCTTCTGTGGTAGTGGTGGGGTTTACAGATGAGCCGGTTTGTGCAAGGGAGGGTGGATGTTTACTCTCACACACCCACAAACTTTCCTCCTCCCCACAGAATTGATTTGCAACACAGCTGCTGAGTTTGGCTTTACATTCTTCTCCTCAGTCTTGTTTACTTCTCCTCAGACTTGGGATAATTAGGACCACCTTTATCTTGAATCAAGTTCCCATCTGGTGGCTTAATTGACAGTCCAATTCCCTGAAATCCAGGAGGTATATTCCGGTGGGAAGTGGGCATTGATGGTCATCTTTGAACAGTTTGCTACAGTGAGGGAAAGTCCTTCCTAAAAATGTTTAAGCCATTAACCATAGCATTTCAGTCTCTCACACTTGCAAGAAGATTATTCTCTGGAGCAGGGGAGTGGCATTCAAAGTGATCTTTATTAGCTGCTACAAAGAACTCAAGATCAACAAGGTGAAATTCAACGAAAGCAAATATAATGTGCCACACAAAAAGCATGACCAAATTATAAATACAGAAGGTAAAGGAACTGGCAAAACTGCTGGGACTTTTTAGGGGATCATAGTCTGGACATGACAATGGGTAAAAAAACCCAACCCAATGTCATTCTGATATATAATGTGTAATGTCCACTTAATTATTTGCCTTCTCTGGATGGAAACAATTTCATGTGTCCTGAATGTATGCAATTGCAAACAGGAATAAATCAAGTAGAGTTTTTGTTTGTTTGCTTGCTTGTTTTGTTTTTGTTTTGTTGTTTGTTTTGTTTTAGGGTGTAACACAAAAGGGTGTTTTGTTTAGGTGTTTTGTTTTGGGTGTAACACAAATATCCTTCATGCGGAATATCCTTCAGAATTTCAGGAAGTGCATCCTTGAAGAAAAAATTTATGTCAGGGTCTGTGTGCAGGACTTAGAATGGTACTTTCCCTCCTTAATAAACCCATTACTAATTAGCTCTAACTTGGTTTTGGTGGTGGTAAATGTAACACAAAACATGATGGTGATAAAAAATTTCCGGTTTAAAAATTTTATTTCTTTCCATTTGGGACAGGTACTATGATGATAGAACTCCAGGAGAAGGTAACCGAACTGGAAAATTGGAAGGATGGCAAAGGCCTTATTGTCTATGGTGCAGGAAACACCTTTTGCTCAGGATCTGATTTGAATACTGCCAAAGATATAGCCAACGCTGAGGCAAGTATTAGTACACATTATGGTTTTGGAAGAAAATAAACTTTCTGAGATTCTTTTTAGATAGAGGAATTGCGCTACACTTCTGATGCAATTTTACATGCAAGCCACAGAATGGAGCTTTAATGGTTGAAAAAGTGCTAGCAGTGCCTTTAAGCTATGACTTAAATGTTATTGTAATTGATTCATAATTCTAAATTCCTACATTCCTTTTAGTCTTTTCTTCTAAAAATTTCAGTTTATCTGAGCAGTATATACTGAATTTACATGCCAGAAAAGCTGTGCATTTGTAGTTTGATGTTTAGAAGCAGATACAAGTAATTTCTCATATATTATAAAGTAAAAATGAATTTAAGTAGCATGGCTGCTATTACTGAAAAGTTTGTTTGGTCAAAACTGTGCTTGGAACTGCATAAAATGGATGATCAGTTGCAATTCTTGTGCTGTACTTGAGTCAGATGAGTCTTGTGTGGAACTATGGAGTTGAAGATGTTAGGGTTTGATGGCAATTTTTTGCTCATAACCCATTTTGACAGCCTTCACAATGCTTCATGTGCTGCAATTCCTTTTATGGGTTAATATGTGGTACTTGGCAATATGTGAAATAGGACTTAGTCAGTTGCAGGGGAAGGGCATATTCCCATACTGCTCTTAAGTCCTGGTTTGCAGTTGTGGCAGCGGAAATCCTGGTGCTTTTCTGTTGCCACTTCAAGTTTCAGGATTTAACCACACAAATGAAACATTTAATTGGGCAGTCCAGTATGAACACCAACACAAAAACTGGTTAAACTGATATTTGTCTTTAATGATGACTTTTTCTGTTGATGAAACTAAATGTCATAAGCCCCACAATGTCTTAAATTTTATTTCTGGCCTGTAAAAATAAATAGGACAGTCCAGTTTTCAGAGGGTATAGGACACTTCATTGCCTTTGGAGAACACGATGAGAGAGATGCTTTTCTTAATATGGAGATGTCATGCTTTATAGATATAAATGGTTTTGGGGGAGTTTTCATTTAGATTCTTTATGAGTCATTTTAAAAATATAAATGTATCTGTGATTTTTAAGTATGGGGTTTTTGGTTTTTTTTTAATATCTGGAGTTTTTGGCTTATTTTAGCATTATAGCAACAGAAAAGGAGCTAAACCCAAGTAAGCCCAGTTCTTTTCTTATCTGCAGTCTAGGCTTTCCTTCAAAATTCTGCATTCAGCAAATCTCAGTGATTCTGCTTCCATACATTTAATATTCTCTCTGTATGTTTATACAAATTACTTGGAGCTATTGCAGTGGCAGAGAGGGCTCTTGCAAGGCTTAGGGTCCATAACAGATATACTGTATGATGAAATATATAAGTATTAATAATAGCTTAATTGAAAATTCTCTTCACAGAATCTAGATCTCATGCTAGTATTGAAATTCAAGTCTTAAGAGTCACTAGAAATGCTCCAAGAATAGTTAAACATAGTTGCTTTCTATTACCTTTGGAGAGTTCAAGTTATTTATCTTTTACTGAGAGTGTCTCTATAATAGTCAGCTCCTAAAATGTCTGTGTGGTAGGATTTAATAGTCTTTATTAAATGAAGATTTAATAGAGTATAGAATAGCATTTGCTGTTCTTTAGTCTTACAGAACTCTTCTCTCTAGATTGCTGCAGATGAAAGAATTTTGTTTGGTTTCAGGTTTAAGTTTTCTGTCCACAGGCATGTCTAAGGCAAAAGTGAATATCTTCATGCCTTGTACTGGTATGTTTTCCCTTTTCTTTTTGTCGTCTTTTTTTTTTCTTTTCCCCGAGGCTGCTTTAACTCATCGTTTTTGGTAACTGCAGAAAAGGCTTTTATTCAATCAGTTGGTTGAGGGAAGATTGTATTATTCATAATTTTCAATACAATTGCTTTTCCCTGTGGTGTAGGATAGGCAGAATAATGGCCAAGAATAATGAAGGATGTTCATGCCCCCTAGTGGCTCTTTGTCCTTCTCTTCCTCTTTCTTTGTCCACCTTCTTCCATGTCCACTTGTTTCTAACTCTGTAACAACCCCATCTCCCCTGCCTGTTCTTCTTTGCAGAGTGGTAACATTACGTAACCAAATCACAGAAGGCAAAGGAATAGTGCAATTTAAAGGGAAAAATATTTTCTTTCTGTGTTTGTAAGCCTGGTTCGTGAAAGCTAGAACCTCATTCTGGAGTTGGACTTGAAAAACTGGCTATCCGAAAAGCAGGAGTGGTTCTTGAAAGGACAGCTGAGAAGAAGGCACAAAGGAGAATTTTGCTTTCCCTGCTCCCCCTCTAGAAGCCCTAGAAGAGAGGTTCTCAAACAGTAAACCACGGAGAGAGGACTTCAGAGCAGTTTGAGAGGATCTGGAAATACTGTTCTATCTGTAGTGAAAGTAGTCTCTAAGCTCTTGCAGCCATAAGAGCCACTGTTACAGTTTTCTGCTTTATGAAGGTGACTTTCTTCTTCCCTGTCTCCCCTAGCCCCACTGCAAGCTATTAATCCTTTTCTTCCATATGTAGTGCATACTGTATTTTATCTCCATTTCTGCTTATTAGATTTCTTCTTTCTTCAAGGATAGTATTAGAGCTGAAAAAATAATTATAATTAAATAAAATTATAATTATTCCACTAGACTGCACTGAACACCTCTTTGTCAGAGTATTTTATTTGAACAGGAGCCATGTTTTTCTTATCAGAAAGGCTTGAAGGGTTTATTGGCCGAGAATCACCAGCAGTTGTGATTTTTTTTTTTCCAGAGTGTTTTCTGTGCAGGCATTTTTTTCCATGGAATACACAGTAATCTCTCTACCACCTGAGAGTATGAAGACCTTTCTGTTCGTCTGCTCAGTCAGAACTGTGTTTATGAAGCTGGAGTGTCCTGGAATTAATTTTTAACTACTATTTTGGATTTCAGCATGAGTTGAGAGGGCCAGTTTGAATGCAAGGACTCTACTATGATGAAGTGAAGCAGTTCTCTGAAGACCTTTGTGCAGCTTGATCCTGACAGTTATAGTATAGGAATTGTGCAAGTCTGTATCCAAAAAACAGTACCTTGTATGTTTGTGTGGGTTTTGAACTTAGTTATTAAGACAGCTATCATGATGGATTTGAATGTTCTTTCATTTAAAACAGAAATACTGCTTCTGTTCTTAATGGGTGTAGGAGATGGCTACAGTGAAAACTAAAAGCCTCTTTGTAAATCAACATGTATTGAAATTTTCAATCAGGACTTAAGTGTAATAAAACTGAATTCACTGGTTCTTGTCAGGGCAGCTTATATCTGCCAGAGATCTGTGCCTAAACACAATAATGCTGGTTGGCGTTGAGCAGAGTAGCACCTGAAATTGACCTGCAATTATTTCAAGGTCCTATTCCAAAGATATACTGGAAACTTGCTGGGTATCTTCTCTTTTCCTGAAATATGAGTCAGAAGTTTTTAATTCAGGAAGGCTCTTTAACTTTCCAACTCTTGTAAAACTGTGTTGTAGAAATTAGTAAATTCCAATAAAGAAATGTTGGTTGATTCTGGTTTGTTTGGATTTATTATTATTATTATTTGAAAGACATGCTGAAATTGTTACTTACACTAAAATTTTTTTATTTTTTAATTTTTAGTGTCCAAACATTTTATTTTTTTTTTTTAATCTAGGATAAGTGGTATGTGTAGTTCAATTCAGTATGTATGTGAACATGATGATACTGAGCCATTTAGCCCAGTTATTTGTCAAATTCCTGGTTAATACTAGATGTCTGAGAAAGATTATAACAGGGAAGACAGATAGATAATGATTTAGCCACAAAATATTCTCTTAGTCCCCAGCAATTTCTGACTAAGACTTCTAGAACTAGAGGTGTTACCTTCTATGTAATAACCTTTTGATGCTCTTTCTGTTGTCATTTTATCGAGTTGTTCTTGATTTCATGTAGCGGATGTAATGGCCTACTGCCAAGTGTTCCACGTTTTAGCTACACATGGTAGGAAAAAATACTTGGTTTGAACGTAGCAGCAGCTTATTTTGAGTCCTTTAGTTTTTGTACTGGATTAGAAGGAAACAATTGTACCTTATTCACTATAGATTGCAAGGTGATGTAAAACATAAAGGATGAGAGAAATAAGAAGAATCTTCTTTCTGTTTTGATTTTGGGTTTGTTGTTTGTTTTGGTTTGGACTTTTGTGTTTAGTTGGGTTTTTGGGGGCTTGGGGGTTTTAGTTGTGGTTTGATTTTTTTGTTTTGTTTTTCTTTTTGGCTGAAATGCTTTTGGCTCAATAAAAGATTAAATTGCTAAATTGTATCTTGTCTAAACCTTTACGGATTTGGAACAGTAAAAAGTATGCAGTGGACTATGGTCCTATACAGGCTTTAGATCTCAGATTTGTGGGTGTTTAACTTCAAATGAGAAGAGGAAAGTCAGAGGAAAGAAAGTAGAATTTCATGTTATAGAAATTCAGTATTGCAATTACTTTAATGGTGGCTTAATTGTAACTGAAATATATGTAAGTCTATTGAGTTCTGATTTTATTTTTTTTGTCTGATTTATACTAGATTTTCTGTTTGTGCATGGTGGGGTTGGGCTGGAATTTGAGCAAGATGAGCGGAAAAAAACCCGGCTAAAGTAAACGTAAAGAATACTTACTCCTGTCTTCTCTGTCTAATTACTTCACATTACGATAACTTTTTTTTTTTTAATTTCCTATTCTTTGTAGGATGGGATGAATATGTGCATGTTTATGCAAGACACCTTAACCAGACTTACGAGGTAATATATTTTATTTACTCTTTCTTATGAAGTAATTATAAGTGCTGGGATGTATTTTGGCTGACTTTTTAATTAGATGTTTAAAGTTAAATACTTATAATTTTGAATCCCAGACCTTACATTCAAACATGTTATTCAGGTAGGTGTTTATAGATTAAAATTAGACCTTGACATTTTGCAACTATTAGACTTTTCAGAGATCAGAACAGGAAAAAGCCCTATTGGTTTGTATGTATAGAGCAAGGAGATACCTAGAGTTAAGAAAATCTAGGCCTTCAAATTTTCTGAAACTTACTTCTGTAACTCTGTGGAAATTGGTAGCTCTTAAATAACAAGCAGGGACAGCTTATGCAGCCTACACAGGTAACGTTTATTTGATATATTTATTTAATCTTCCCACTTCATAAGAGAAATGTATTCAGTTCTACCATCTGGTACTCCTGAAAAACACTTCTTCCTTTCCTTCAGATTTAGCTTCCCTTAATTTATTAAATCCATTTGTGGTAAAGTCTGTCTTTTTTCTGCTCAGAGCTCTTTGAAGATAAATACTCTTTGTTTTCAAATATGCTTTGTTTTCAAATAATCTATATGAGAAAGCATTATGAATAAGCATTTTTTTTCTATAAAATTGTCCAGGAGATTGGAGACTTATAGTAGTAGTACTGTAAGGAATCCTCAGAATTGGAATCTATTTGCATAAATTGCTCTCCATATAATCAAAATTGATGGGGCAAAGGAAAGAGGAAGCAGATATGTGAAGATTAACACCCATCTCAGGTGTGTTGACAGCGTATGTTGAAGTAGTGGTTCAGAAGGAGCAGTGAACTGCTGTCTGGGGACATGTATTGTAGATAGGATTAGTCTTCTTTGGAGCTGAGGCTGACTGTGATCCTGAAAGAGGTGCCTTGAATGGATTGGAGTGTGGATGTAGGGGTCTTGAACTCTTAGTCCATCTTCTGTTTTTTCATAAACCACAGGAAAAATGAGTGTGGCAGTAGACTAAACCCGAGTTTAAAACTGTATTATAACATGAGGTTTATTGCTGTGTTACCCTTCCTCCCAGGCCCCTGGAAAGCCACCTCTTACCTTCCTAATTAGTATGCAAGCCCCCGTCAGGTTGTGTGAAACCCTCTTTGACTGGTTCCTTTGTATCCCTCCCCTTTGACCCTGGCTGTAAGGCCTATAAATGACCTGGCCAGGTGAATAAATCTCTCTTTCTGCTTCCTGTCTCTGGTGTGTATGTGTCTTCCTTACTGAGACCTTGGGAGGACCCTGTGGCCCGGCCACCTGGCCACGTGCAGAGGAACAGGGGAGAGGGAGAGCGGACCCCCATCAGCCGTGATAATGAGGTTGCCCTCTTCCAGTGGGTTCCTTTGTGCCATGTATTGTATGAAGTGTGCTGCAGGTTACAAGTTAATTTGGGCCATAAGAAAGTTGGTTCTTCTGTTAAAGCAGAACTAAAACCAAACGTGGTCATCACTGGGAAGCTGACTTTTGAATGTGGTTTGAAAACTGCTCAATAAATTAAATGTTTCTTCGTTAGTAAAAGACAAAAAGCTGTATCAGCGTGGAAATTATTTGGCTAACCAATTGTATTCGTTTCTTACGGAACTTGGCTTATTTTAAGTAAGTCACTGTTCATTAGTATTCATTTCACAATGGCAGTGGGGAAACATACTCTTCCTTCCCTCTGTCCTTTGAATTACCTTGAACATGATTAAATACCTTGAGCATGATTAAATACAACACCAACAAAGGTAACAGATTGCTTCTTTCCTCAAATGGTTTTGTAAGGACAAAAAAGAAAAAAAGTTTTGTTGATGACTGAGATAGTAGCACTCTGAAGAAGCTGCTGAAGTTGTCATGGTGAATCTCATTATTTTTAGATGACCCAGCCCTTCACTTCTTTGTGTCCCTTTCTAGTGCTTTCTATAGTGTACTAGGGTAGAGTAGAATCTTGTGGTGCTGTCCTGTCACTCTTCCTTGCAGATAGTCTTTTTAGGTATAATCTATAGCAGGTGTGTTTCAAAACATGTACTTTTCAGTATTTGATCTTCTTTGTTTTGATTCTGTTTGATACATCTGTCTTGCTGCTTTATTTTGGGATTCCATACCAATTACGCAATAGTGATTTGACATAAGTGGAATTGGTATTGTGCTGCTTGCCCACAGATACAGTTATTTGAATTAATTGGAACAATATATTTTCTAAACTTCTATTATAGAGATGGTTTGGTTGAATTTATTTCTAATTTCTAAAACACTGAAAGCTTGAATTTTGCTTACAAAACTCTCTTGTGTAGGTTGCCTTTGATCAGTGTTGCACTAATCCAGGGAAAAGCTTTTGGAGGAGGAGCAGAACTTACTACAGCGTGTGATTTCAGGTAAGACTAACAATTTGAGTAGATGTTATGTTGGGTCAGTGATTTAATGACTGCCCATGTGAAACGTGGCAGTCTTAAGGTACCTCTTTTACCAGGAGTTGTGTCCCTGGGTTTTAAGGTGTTTGGAACTAGACTTTATCAGCAGACTTCACAGGAAAGCGCATGTCCAGATGGTACAGAGGAAAGATAGTTTACTGCCAGGTTATACAACTTAAATCACTTTATAAAACAAAACCAGTGAGGAATTTTAGCAACCCAGTGGGTCCAACTCACCCTTGAGTGGCAGGTAGTAGGGCTACACAATTGTTTATCTCCCTGTGTCTCTTTATGTGGATGTCATAAATAAAAATAAATAAATGTCTCCATTAGTCTGTTATTTTATGTTTTGGGTTTATTATTTGTAGCATAACTTTGTGCTGTACAGTTCTTGAAACTAGAGTCTGAGATGCAGGGGAAAGCAAAAACAGTTCTCTATTTCTGTGTAGGAGCAGGAATTTGCCAGCATGAAACAACTAGTGAAAAACAAAGGGCTTTAATTAAAGAGGCAAAATGTGAATGGGTAGCAACTAAAGTAATAAAATGTCACTTTGTATAAACCACTGTGAATGTGCAAACAGCCTACAGATGTAACAGCATAAGCGCTGTGGGCAGCCTCTCTGAAAATTAAAAGCTTTTAGTGACATTTTTAAATAAGAAAAGGAAATGTGCTCTTTAAGAGGGCCTTAGTACCTGAAGTAGGAAAGAAATTGTCCAGAACAAGCTGAAAATAAGTACATCCACAAGTAATACTAAGCAAAGTAAACTAAAATATTACAGCACTGCTCCAGGTATCAGGAACAGTCTTCTGGATAGAGGAGATGGTATCTGCATTGTCTGAGCCACTCGGAAGCAATCTTCCCTTGCTATGAAAGTAGATGTGGCTGGATCTTTCTTCATATCTGCTTGGCAGAGGGTGAGCTGAAACCCTAGCTCTGACTGTGAGTACAGGCTGTATTACAAATGCCTGGGCCACATGCAGAGCGGCTCCATGTTTGACAGCTGCAGCGCTGACAGGAGAATGCACCTGGGAGACTCAGTAGACCTTTCTGTATTTGTGAGCCCATTGACAGAAAGTGTATCTTGTTATCCCTAAATAGGAGTTTAGGGAATGTGAACATAATGAAATGGAAATCTTTTGGCTTTCTAAAATATGTAGTCTCTACTTACACTCCAGCTATGTTGTTTTGACATACTCTGTAATTATAGGCATTGTCAAGTGGCTCTTATTTGCATGAATTGAGCAGCTGCAATTCCTCTCATGTACTGCCATAATTTTCATAATAACTACAGCTGTTGATTCATCTTCTATTACTTTCTAACACACCCATCTAGTGCAACTAAATAACAGCAATTCAGGATCAGTAAATGGGACTTAATTAATAACAGCATCAAGATAGAGAAACATACTCTATGCTGTTATTGCTCCTGAATTTGAGAATTTTAATAGTGGGGGACAAAATTCCTGGGGGTTTTGTGAAGACTGTAAGTAGATATTAGTGGAACAGCTCCTGAGTCACTAGATGATAAAAGAACTGGAGCCAGAAATCAGAGAGGTTTGGGTTTTTTTTGAATAAACTGTTTGAACATTTTATTTTTTAATAACGAGTTTTTTGTAGATGCTTTTAATTCTTAATTTTCAAATACAGTTCTGTTTTTCACAGTTACTGTGTAAGCTACGAAACTCTTTTTTTCTGGCCTGAAATATTTTCTTATTTTTGTCTCTGCCCCTTTGCACTACATTAACTATACTGATACTGTTGAAACAACTCACTTGAACCAAAATGGCCTATGTAGCTCCTCTGAAATGTGCTTTGCCAGCATGATGCACATCTCTGCTAAAACATAGGTGCAGACAAATCCAATTTTAAAATCATTGAGATAGTTTAAAATACTACTGATGCATTCTTCCTGTAGCAGTTCTTGTGGCTAATCGTCTCACTCTGATTTAAGACGGCTCATTTTAAATTGGATTAGGGAGGGCTCCTGTGAACTTTGGCATATTTATTGCTGACATAAGGACAATGATGAAAAGTGAAAGCATTTTAGGGCAGTCCACTTTGGATAGGGAGGAAGAGGTATTCTCAAAACATCTTCGATCGTAACTGCTTTATGAGTTGTTGCAGTATGACTCTTCAGAACAGCAGCATCCTCAGAGATCATAAACATGTTATTAGGGAGGAAAAAATCAAACAAATCTAGACAAGAGCAAGGTAATTAAAATCCTTTCAGACTTTTTTGGAAGATTAAGCTTCTGACACTATAATTATTTATCTCAATTATTACTGTAAAACTGAGTAATTAGAACTTGTTCGGACAGCTTAGCTTTTTAGTGGTTTCAAGAAATACTTACTTTTTCAGTGTTCCGTAGCTGAGCCTGTGAAGGTGTCTTGTGGATTCTGCTGCCGAACGTTAATGTATTTTGTGGTTCTACATGACACAGCAGCTGTTTCAGTGAGGTGCAGAAATGAATGTGATAATGAATTCAGCGGTGCAGTTTTACAAATAATTGAAGCACCTGCACTGGTTCCCTATATGCAGAAACTTAGAGTCTATCTCGTACTTATATAACGTACAAAGGTAAGGAGAACTGATTTATCAGTGTTGGTTCAGAAATTTACACAAGAAAACAGGAATGGTAGTGGACTGTTGGACAATAGGCTAACAGATATGGGGAAGAAACAGTCGGTAATGACTCCATTTGTGCAACCAGTAGATCACAATGATCTCTGACTGCGGTAGCTGCATTGCACTACCAACCAATAGCCAGCATAACTGACTTCGAATTCTCAGCTGCCTTGTCTTTGTTTCACACTGGTGCCTTTGAGAAGTCTTGCTTGGGCAATGTCTGTGTAAGTCCTTTAGACACATCTACAACTTCAAAAATTTTGTGCTAGTCACTTGGCAAATGGACTTTCATTGTACCTGAGTGCATATAGTCTCTTCCTCCCTACCCCCTTTTTCCCTCTAATGCTACTGTGGTCAAAGTAGAGTGTGTCACCCCTACGTCAATCAAGTCTAAAATGTGGTGTCTCAAGGCAGAAGATGAGAGTGCTAAGGCAGAAAGCCGTCCATTTCTCTTACCATTGACCTCAGAGTGGGCTTGTAGGTACAGACAGCAATATTCTCCTTTTCTTCTTTAGAAAATAATGAAATGTAATTTCTTGAGCTGTAGTTGATATTGCACAGTTAAATTGCAAAGGGCCAGTTTCACTTCTTATGTAAGTGCTGAGCTAATTATTAGCTTAGGTTAATAATATTGTGTTTGTCAAATTGGCCTTCCTATATTTTAGTTGTGTGTGTATTTTTGTATTTTCTGTATTCCTGTGAAATATATAGGCATTCTTAGTATTTCATTTTAAGGTATTAGACATGTTTCATAAAACACCTAGTATCAGATACAGGGAAATGAAAATGTTATTGAATAGCTTTCAGTGTCTTCCTGTGATGACTGATGTTTATTTACTTTTACAAGTATGTGTTTAGTGCATTATATGCCATTTATAGGAAATGAAAGGAGCAGAAGATAATACAACCGCTGCATAACGTAGGCCCAGTATGATCAACTTTTCAGTTGTTCAACCTTTCAAGAGGGAAGAGTGGGGGAAGCTGTAAAGACTTTAGTATTCTATATTTCACTCAGTGCAAGGATTTGGCCTTTTAGTTTTATCAGGAGGAGCGTTAAGGTGCACAGTATGCTGCTGTTTGAAATAACCGTGCCTCACTACATAGTAGCATTTTTCACTGGCATGATATGAGTGTAACTGGATGGGATTCACATATTCATGAGTTCTTGTAAAGTCCAGGCTCACAAAGCACTTGTCATTCATATGATTCTGTAACATTTCTACACATCATCAGGATAGAACACATAGCCAAATCTGAGATGGATTCTCTGTAGAAGCCTAAAAGATAAGCAGGTAACGTGTATGTCTCAAAACACCGATAGCTGGATAGCTGCGAAGGCAATCAAGGATTGTTAGTAATAAAGCACTGTGAGAAAGAACAGGATGTGGCTGGAGAAGGGGGCCATATGGAGGTAGGGCAGCACTTTTCTGGGACAAATGTCCTTGTTCATGTTTCTGGAGATAAGCACAATACAGTACAGTGCAAGTGCAGGAATGAGGTCAAGAAGTGGGCATGTGTTGTAGCTGGGTGATCAAGATCACCAACGACCTCCCTCAAGCCCTCCAACCCATTTCCAGAAAGGTCTAGAAGAGAGCATGATAAATAATTTGCATAAAAAGCAAGAAGCTTATCTCCAGGACAGGGAAAACTTTATAGAAAGGTACTGCCACGACCCTGGCTGTGCATATGCCCCAGGACCGTGGATACCCCAGCTGGATCAATGCTGGAGCCAGGACCAGTGCTCTCTCTTTTGCTGTCTTTCTTCCTTTCTTTCTATCTGTCCCTCTTTAATTAATTTCTCTCTCTCTTCCCTTTCACACTACCCCTTTATCCAAAACCCACTGGGAGGTCAGGGACTAACATACCAATTTCCATGCCAAGCATGTAATTTACTCATAAAACTCTGTAAGCTTTTGTGAACCCTCTGACTTTCACCATTCCTTTTGACCACACTCATCTATGAATCTTGGGTCCTCCCTTGCATGTAACAGCGGGACACCACATTCTCGCAGCTTCAGGTGCTTGCTAAATAGCACAGATCACTTTTTTTAAACTATATAGAATTTTTTTTATTGTGTGTGTATATATATATACATGTGAACATAAGTGTGTGTGTGTGTATATGTAAAATACCCTGCACATCACTTGGCAATTTTAGAATTCCAGTGGAGTCATGCATCATTTCACATTTTTAGAGCCCTGGGAGGTTTGTTAGTACAGTTTTCTGATAAATTTTCAGAGAGATGGATTATGGTTTCAAAAGTCTCACATTGCCTGCCTTTAAGAAGGCTGTTCTTATTTTTTACCTGGTACATTTGACATCTGGTTAAGTAATCACAGCACTGCTAGAAATGGACTTGAGAGCTTATGTTATTTGGCTTGTATTTATGGACTGGTATTGGTTTTTATTTACCAGTTTTCATTTGGATTTGAATTTCATGTATTTACAGTTTTCCAGGCAGAGGATGCTTAGATTTAGTCTACAATTCAAATTTACCACTGTTTGATTTTAGTGGAAATGTAAATAACAGCAACAAAACATGAATTTGAGTAGATGCTTTCTTTCTGAACTTGTCTTTTTGTGGAGATTTACTTCCTGACAAGTTGGTTTTTATTTTTTTGGGAGGCTAAACCTTTTCATCCTGGATAAATGAGATTTTTCTTATCAGCATGTGTCTACATTTTTAGACCACTTGTACTATGCAATCTTACATCCTTTCTGTTAAACAGTCCTGTCTGCAGCTGATAAAATGTGCTGCATGATAATAAACAGAGATAGTCCAGATAATGGAAAGCTTAGACAAGACAGACTTTAGAGAATGCAGATCTGGACCCCTCTTGGTACTTGCTGATCCACTGGGCTGCTGGTCTACTGTAGAGAAGCATTCAAGATTCAAAAGGAATTAGTCTGAGGAGAGTACACTGAAATTGCCCATTATGCTTGCATCTGAATTTTTTAATATAAATATAAAACCAGATAGCTCCACAAGTTGGATAATATGCAGTCCGAAAAGCACTTACATTTTCAAGTCTGCTCATTTTGAGGTGGGGTTATACAGAGCTGTGACCTCATGAGGACAGACTGCCTCAACAACTTAGCTGGATGTGGGAGGAGGGTGTTCCTGCTGCATATTCCCAGCTCACTGTTTACCTCTGGTTTGCCAAGCACCAGTGAAGATGCCTGTATGAGTCAATTATGTCACTAAAAAGCAACAGAAAGCCTGTTTTTTTCCCTGTGCTTCCAGTGAGTTAAAGTGGCTTGCAAAGGAGGAACTAACTCTCTAGGAGATGGCAAAGAACAGAAGGGGGTAAGAATACAATCTTCTCCCTTTGGCTCGAAGGAGCTGTTAGATAGCCTCAGTTTCCCCTGGAGCCACAGCTTTCAACTGCCTAGCTTTGCACTGGATCAGCTTCCAGAGAATGTCTTCCAGAGTCCCTGTTAGCTATCTCATTTTTCATTCCTGTCATATGTTATTGAAGGACTATGAAAAGAAGAACTCTTCTTCTCTTTTTCACTCCAAGTAGCAATATTGTTAACATCACAGATCTCTGAAGGGTAATCACCCACATCAGAGTTACTGTTAATTGAAATGACCAGATATTCCTCAAATGACTCAATTTCCCTGGGTTTTTGAAAGTTTTTGCAGGCGTTCTTTGGATTTTAGCCTAATTTCATTGTAAATATTGCCTTCAAAATCACAACTTACAGTCTTCCTCTTCAGCCCCATTGCTTTGTTTTGTCTCTGATCCAAAGCAACCCAATGTCTTAGTGAAGATTTGATGCCCTGCAGGCTGGACCTCTGTGTTCCTCTTTCTTCCAGATTTATTGAAAATTGTGAAAAAAGACTGCAAACTCTTTGAACCTGTTAACCTTGGCGGCTTCATCTTCCTACGTCTTCCTGGATTCTGTAGTTCATAAGAAATTAATTACTACTGCTGTAACCCAGCAGTCACAGTAAGAATAAATCAAATTGTAAATTCTTAAGTTAAACAGATTCCTATTGTGCTTAAATTGTTGTATCTGTAAGAACTTTTGCTGTTTTCATGGTATGTTACTAGGTGTTATCCTCCAGTCCTGTTTTGTGCGCTGATGATTCATATTCATAAACAAAAAGCAAATATATAGATTGAGGAAAACCCAGTAATTTAAATTAGCATGGATTTGTGTGTGTGTGTGTGAAATAGAGAAAGATTGTAAATAAAAAGAAAGCAGGGCAAATTATACTTTTGGTCATAATTTGTCACACTTTTAGGCATATTTATGGCGGATCTGTTACAGTTTGCTGAAAATGTGCCTGCTTGTTGCCCAGGCAGTCAGTGATCTGAAATTGGCTTGAGATCCCCATCAGTATAACTATATGCGATATTAAAAAGTAAAGAGGAGAAGCAGTGGATTGCTGCTTTAATGTAGAATCTTAATGTTAAATTATCGATCCCATTTTATATCTTTTTGAGTTATGTCACTGTGCTCTTCCTCTCCACCCCACCCAGAAAAATCAATGAAATTATGTATCATATCTGGAAAACTTAGCTCACAGCCACTGTAATAATTAGAAAAAAAAAACACCCTCACAACCCTCAGGTTTGAAATTAACATGGTATCCTGACAAAATAGCAATGTTTCATTATCACCAGTGATTTCAACTAAGTATGTGATCTCTCTTTGCTTTAGTCAGAAATTGTTGTGTGGGATGTGCAAATGCAGCATCAGCAGCACCACACACAGTGACAGCTGATTTTCAGGGTGTCTTGTCACCTTATGCCTTGTGAAGGGTTTTTAGTGTGATGTTACATTGTGTTTTAAATCCTTTAATGCTGTGAGTTGCAGAAATCTGATATATTAAATCCATCATGAAGTATTAGGGCAGTTTGAACTTTGCATCTCTTAGGGCTGATGCCAAGAAATGCTGTTCCTTTCCAGTTGGTTGAGTTCAGTCAAGTGAGGTGATCTTTGCGTTTTTGACATTTCAGATGCCAAGCTCTGAGACAGTGTTGGGATACTCCTGCTCCTCTTTCTGTATCACCAGTAGAGATGAGCAGAGAATGTGACTGAAATGTTCCTGCCTTAAGAGACTCTTGAACTTGATCCAGGAGAATTTTGTTCTGTTTTCTTTGGTCTTGATAAACATACATGATGGAAATAAAGGTGTGGGATATATTTTTTATAACTGAAGCTATGAACATACTTACATATTCTGCATGCAAGTGTGCACATAATTAAAAAAATACAGTATTTTCTCTTTGCAACCAAGCTCCACTGTACCTTTTTATTTCTAGATGAATATTGGCACTCAGATTTGACTGAAAATTTAAATTATCAACACCTTTACCTCCAGATGGTTTTTTTTCCATCAAAGAATCTGGTAAAATAACCCTGGATCTTTTCTGATGGAAATTTTTGCTTTAGTCTGAAAGGCATATCTGTTGTTGAAAATGTTTGCTTGAGTGGAATCCAAATAGCTCTAGTTCCTTTTTTGGAAGTAAAGACTCATGTAACATTTCAGATTTCCAGCATGAGTAATTTTTCTGTGAGCATTATTTTGGCATTCACTCACTTGCATATTGAGGTTCTGGCAGTCTGTGAAGAATAGCTAAAACCTGCTTCATGGGTAAGACCCAAATGCTATGTCAAGGTGAGAACTATTCTGAAGATAATTGTATGGTAACCAAGGTGCCTGAGACCCAGTGACACCAGGGGAATACAAATGAAGTCATATCTGGGAATTAGAGGACAAGCCTCCACAGCCCACTGTAGTGGCGATAGTACCTTGGGCTGCAGGAACCTGCTGAGAGCATTGCATGTGGACCTAAAAAAGTGTCATCCTGGGAAACAGGGCAGATTTACATTGCAGTTTGGCCAAATAATTTGCTTTCCTGGGAGTTTATTGAAAAATGACTGTGGAGAGAAAAAAAAAAAGAGAAAAAGGCTCATCTTACTTCTTTTAATACTGTTCTTGGAGTTTTAATCAGTCATGCTTTTTTGGGCCCTTATTTCGTACCTTGTGATCTGCCATCTAATTCAATTTTTCAGTCTTGCTACAGAAACTGTCTTTCTGCAATTTCTAATATTCAGCTTCATTTATCCCTTGTAGAGGAAATGTAGCTTTTTATAGCATGCTTTTTTCTCTCTGGCTTCTGCAAAGCCATGGGTGAGGAAGTGTCAAGCCTGAGGTAAAAAATTAGCTTTAAAACCCCTAGTCCAAGGTCTGCTGGTGAGCCTCCATCTGTGCCTGACTTCTGGGAAATTCTGGTCCAGGATGAGATTGGAAGTCTGTGGATGGCAGCCAGTATGACAGTAGACATCACCTGCAGGAGACTTTTGGGGGGCCCTACCTATCTTGCCTTGTTGGAGGCTGCCTTACTTTCCTTGCACGGTTTTAGCACCAGCTTCTTTCCCCATGTTTCTTCCCTTTTGTAATCCCTCTCACAAATTAACAGTTTTCTGACCTTCTTTTAGTCACTCTTGTTTGATCAGGAAAGTGCTTAAGAAATAAACTTTTTCACTTTTCTGGTCACTCTTACTCAGCCACATCTAGACCAGTTTTGGTCTGGGTCTTGCCAAATCCCAGAGGGTGTGCTCTGCTGCTTTACTGAGCTCCTTTGTGCTGCTGATAGGCCTTTTCTTAATTTTTTTCAGTGCAGACTTTTCTACTGATACTGTTTTTTCTTTTTTTCTTTTTTTTTTAGGGCATGCAGTTTTCTGTATCTGCCTATTGTAATTTAACTCCTGTTATCCAAAGGTTCTTTATCTAGTAATTATATTATTTTTTGTGTTTAGATTTGTGTTTCTTCCTTGGAATGGTTTCCTTTGGAATTTGTAATCTTGCAGCCTCTTTGAGCTGACTTTGTTGCTTTTGGAAGCTCATCTTCCATTGAATATCCCAATATTGGGCAATAGATGTTGGAGTTATCCACACCTTAAGCTCCTGTTTATTCTTGGAGACCATATTCCTCTTAAAATGACTTGTATCTTGTTTAGCGATTTCTGCTCTGACGTCCCTGTGTTCCAACTCTGCCTCTAACTCTTCTTGTTATTGTATCTTCCATTTTTCAGATTCAGGACTCCATTTTTCAGAATTTTAGCATCAACCAAATGTTTTGTGTCTTTGGATGAAAATATGACTTTGTTATTCTTTCTTCTGCATGTCGTTTGAGTGATGTGAGAAAGCATTATAAATACCTGTTTTAAGGTCTCCTTTGAAGAATTAATTTTTCATAGTTTAGGCCCCGCTGTTCCCCTCTGCGAAGTGCCGTGGGGTTTCCCAGCCAACTTAGAAGAATGTTAACTCTTGTTCAAGAAAATACATCTGTAATTAGGAATCTATTTATTTAATCTGATTTTGACCCTAATCCTTAGGGTTCCGTAAAATGCATTGCAAAATCTAACTGGAGGACTGCAAAGGTAGGGGGTAAAGGCAACATGTGCTAGGGAGACAGGATGTATTTTCCTAGGCTACTTTATGTAAAGTTTGATTCTTAGCTTCTGTGGTGATTGGAGGGAAAACTGATGCACTAAGAGTGTTACAAAATAATTCAGTAACTATAAATAAATGTCCATATAATCTGTATGACAGTTTGAAAAGAGCTGTGAGAAAAGCAAGGTCTTGTTTTGGTGAAATTTCTTAGGCTGGCATCAAGTCTACTCTTTTGACACTGAGTTTTAGAGCATGCCTAGAACATTCTGTACTGGGGAGGCTTGGTGGGAATTTTTTTTAAATTTTGGTTCTTGTGTTTCATTTTCATTTATTTAAGCCTCAAGTTCAAAAGTTATATTGCTTTTTTTATTTGAGTTGTTGGTTTGGGGTTTTTTTTAATCACTGAAAAGATTTGAGAAGGGTGACTTGCTGGTGGGCTTATTAAAATAGTAGCTGGACCTACTTCTTTCCATTGCTTTCCTGTAGAAAAGGTTACGGAGTAAAGCAGATGAACAGGAAAGATCATGAATGTGCAGAGTCTTCTCTTAGGCTGTATAGAAATTTCAGATTGCAGAGCAGCATTGAGCAAATGTATCTAAAATAATCACAAGGAACACAGTTTCTCCAAACTATCTTTAAACCATTTTGTCTTAATTTTTATATTCTTTATGTTCTTTAGTAGTTACCATTCAGTCATCTGTCAAGTGAGTATTTGTGACTAAAGGATTTACAGAAAAAGCAAAGATTTGGGGGGGGGGTTGCTTTTATGATGCCAGTCCGCAGACTATCACCACAAGCATGTAGCACAAATCCTTAGTTTTACAGCATTTTCACTTTGGAAGTCTCACTTTGTGCTGTCACAGCTCAGAAGCAGCAACTGCTGCAATGTCCAATTGCCTTATTATTTCTCTGCATAGGGCAGAAACATAAGAAGCTCACAATGAGAGAAAAGATACGTGAGAGGTGCAGGGGGAATTAACACTAGGAAGCTGTGCTGGGAAAACATGGAATAGTTGTGGCTTGCCAACATTCACTGCACTGGTCCAGTTCAAAAATCTGCTACAGACAGAATTAGAGAGGAGTTATTGATTAAATGTTTAATTGGGGCTTTTTTGGTCCTATCAAATTAATTGAGATTGAGAGAAAAGTGAAATTATGACTAACTCTTCTCAGGATGAATCCACTTGTTAATCTTTTCACAGAACTAGGGTAGATTTTTTGGTGATGGAGGGTGTAGTAAGCTGAATTTAGCTATTTTGTCTAGATAATACCTTTTCACAGTATCTAGGTAATTATTTGATGGTGCAGTGATAAAGAGACTGCTGAGACACTGCACTGGATAGGCAGAGATGGATTAATTAGTCCCAGCTTGCTTTTTTGGAGGAGACTGTCTTATTCTTGAGGGTCTAATTCTAAAGCATCTGTCATGAAAATTGAAGTAAGGACTGGAAGCTGCTAATCAGCAACTTTGCTGACTGGCTAAATTATTTTAGTGTAGTACTGCATATTTCTTCTGCAAAATACTCTTCCCACAGTACCTTGCTGTTCAAAATTCATTTTTATTGCAAAAATGACTGGTTCATGCAGTTCTTGTTTTAAAATAAGTCTCTGTAGTAGCTATGAAAGGCTTGTGTATTGGAATACTGAACAAGGCTTATACAAGACAAGTTATCAGTTCTAGAACACAATGTTGTTGTGTAATTAACTATCAGTATTTAGGTTTCCAGGTTAGGTCTCTGCAGGCACAAACTACAACATTAACTTTAGTCAGTACTCTTCATTTCAAGCTTTCTGTGGCTTTATGAAAATGTCAGGGCGGTGGTTTATATTCAGGTTGTGCTCTGCATCTATGTTTTGAAAAATATCTATTTCTACTTGAAGATTTCTTATTATTTCTATAACTCTTGCTCTACAGCATGCTGAAATTATGGATGTCTTTTAATTGTATCTTAAGGCCTTTGACTTTCATTTTTGGGAATTTTCCACTTTATGTTGGTTCAATCACGTTGTTGATAGGTGGTACTGAAATTTATAGAAGAAGGTGGCAGATTTGGTCAGGGAACTTACTGTGACCCAAAGACATAAGCTGTGTTTATGATTTATATTGATTGGTGGTTTGAGAGCAGAATGCCAAAGTATCTGGGGGAGGAGATACAAGTCATCTCCTGCACTCCTGCAGTTCTGGCTGTCCTCTCTCAGTATAACCATAGCTGAGAACCAGGTGCTGGAGCATTGCATGATGCTGGCAGCCTCCTTCCCTGGTGTGTCAGTCTCATGCCAGCTAAAGGAGATCAGAAGTCAGGAGCTGTGTCCTTACATGACACTGGGAGTCAAAGAGGGAATGGGAACAAAATCCAGGTTGCTGACAATGCATTTAAGGGTTTAGGCTTTTTTTTTTTTAATATCGTTTTTTTATCATCAGTTTCAACAGCATAGTTGTTAGGAGCTTTCCAAACGTGTAAAAGAGACTAGTAAACTTGATTAGGGCCTTTGCCTTGTCAGAATGCTGAATATAACTCAAACCTCAAAATCCAGGAAATGATGAGGTAAGGCCCAGCACAGATCTTAATATAATCTTAATTCTGCCCAAGGAACTGATTATACCATTTGAACAGCTCAGTAATGTATTTATAAAAAAACAGGTATGCAAAGTTGAGAAAGTACATTTTTGTTTGCATTTTCAGCTTTTTGTGTATATGCTCCAGCTTCAAATAGCTGGGAAACACTTTAGTAAAGGAAAGCATAGCTATTAGCTCACAGCAGACGCTGCCTTTGGAGAAGCAAGTGTACCTTTATAAGGATGGGATTTGTTAGGCTGCCTTGTTAATGACAAGGTTTTCTTCTCATGTGCATTGCCAGTGATTTGATGAGATGTGACATGACAGTTGGTAGTTTGTGGGTACAACGAGATGTCACAGAATGAAGGAATTCTCAGATCAAAAGGGGAGGATTTGTAACATTTAGTGCAGCTGAGAATATTTTAAAATGTACAGCAGGAACATTTGCTGTAGCTCGTTTGCTTTAGATGACTAATGCAAAATTGGATGTGGCCCATGGTGGCTGTGCTTTCTTCCTAGGGGTGTTGTACTGCTTATAACATGGAATAAAATGTTCTTAAAGGAGGTTTCAACTGCACTTGCATGCTTGTATTACCTTAACCTTTTATTTCCAAATGAAGTTGTGAGGATTTTGCTACCCTTCACATTTCTGAAGGATATATCCCTGCTTGTAAGGTCTTCAGACACTTTGACATTAATTACATTGAATAAATATTTTTTTCAGTAGTCATGCAACAGCTTTTCTTTATTAGGGAAGGGAAGGTATGTGTCTAGGAGTCTAGTGATATGACCTTCCCCTGGGATACAGGAGACTCAGACTTTAATTCCTTTGACCTGGAAGACAAGAACAGGTGTACTAAGTCAATGCAGGATTAATTTTGTATTCATCTACTATTCTGTCTCAGGCAAGGCCAGTAATAGGTGAATAAGGTATAAACAGCTCAGGAATAGCACTTTGTTCTTTCTAGCTTTCTGATGTCTGCCTCTTTATGTTTAGTAAGGCCTGATGTGATTTTCTTTCATAAATTCTTTTAATGGGAGATCAAATCTGTCATGTCCCAGAAGGTAGACTCAGTTTCTTTCCTATAGTAAAAAGGGACATATTTATGCAAGGCTGCAGCTGGTGATGTTCAGAGGCTGATCCCAGGCTGGCTTGGCAGCCCTATACACCTCTTCAGACATGAGCTCAGGTCTCCATTGCTTCCTTGAGCATGGAGACTGGAAGTGACAGGTACATTAACACAGTATGATGGGTGGTTTCTGTGAGAAATGGTGCGACTTCAGGAAAATTGGTAAGTCTGAAACACCATAGATATGTTTCTTAAGCCTGAAGGCAGTCCAAGACTAGAGCTACACCTTTCACTGACCACCACTTATCTCAGTATTTTCTGTGGAGCTTGTTCAAAGGAGCATTGTAGGGAGAGGTAAATACCAATGAGATCCTGGAAACTGCAGCTACACAGTCTCTCTATGGATTGATTAAGCTGTCAGTCATTTATTTTCTTTTCATTCTGTTTCGTTGCATTTTCTCAGAGGGAGGTAAAGACTCTGCAGGGAAACAGAGCCTTTCCCACATACTGTTTCCAATTTTTTTCTTGTTGGCTGATGGATTGGCTGTGCTTCTCATGTAAAATTTGACTTGCGCCAACTTCACAGAACGTTGACCTGACTCCCCAGATGAGTCCTTGCACTGCCATCAGGATGTTCACAGAATTGCCTATCCTTAAGGCCTGAACCCAGGTGTCTGGGACAGTCTCAGATTCGACATACAAATGCAACATTGCCTCAATGACCTGCAGTGGCTGTCCCATGAGACTGCCTGCAGGTTGGCTAGCGTCAGATGCCCATCTGCTTATGACCCCTTCTTTTTTAATACCTCACATCACTCAGTACAGCTAGAATTAAACCCTTAAAATGTTTTCATTATTGCTTTCCCGGTGGGACACTGGGTGTCAGCAAATTGAAGAGTAAGCTGAGCCAGTAAAGGAGTTTTGGAATACTTGAAGAGTTTTCTTTTTGGAGAGACCTGAGCTCCCTGGGATTTGCTGGGTTTGGGAACCACTTGATAATGTTAGCTAAAAGCCTTTCCTCCCTGCGATACTCTGCTCTCTTCCTTTTGTCACACAATCTTCCTCTGCTATCTCTACAAAAAGGCTTTCATGCAATCTGGCTTGTCAGCTGTTGCCTTTGTGCATTGTGTTGGATCTGGGATAAAGTGTAAGCTCTTCAGTTCTGATGCTGTACAGTGTGGCATGAATGCTGATAGTGCTCTGGTTAAGAAAAAAGCAGCCAAGCAAACTTAAAATTAACAGTAATCAAGCAGATTTGAGAACAGTGAGTTCCTAGAATTAGTTGTATTTTTAAAGGTTTTCCTTTTCTTTCCCCTTTCAAAGCTGTTTACCTTGGTATTTTCACTATGGAAAACTGCATTGTTAGGAAACAGACTTGTGTGTAGATCTCAGAAGATTTGTCTTCAGAAAGCCAATTAGTGCTTGAAGTAGAAGCTAATTACTTCACAAATGTAATTTCCATACTTTGTCTTACGAACAGCAGCAAGCAACCACGCTGCAGAACATCACCATGAGAAAGAGCAAGTACTAGCCTGTTTCTGTGCATCTTTTCTCTATGTTTCTATTTCTAGAGGGTTTTTTTTCCACTAACCTAATGTGTGTCAGTGTGACCACTGTGTGAAGACAGAACAATCTGCTGCAGCAGAGCTCCTTCAAGGAGATAGCTTAATCAGCCCTAGGGTGAGTTCTTAAGTAAAGAAGGTGAGAAGCTGTAGAACAGAAGCAGAGATGAAATCTTTGAAAAGAAGAACTTACTCTGTAGAGGGGAGCAATTCTATTAAACGCTGCAAGCATAAACAGAAAGCAATTCTACTGTAAATTGTGACCCATAAGTTGAGCATCCATCCTGATTTCCCTTCCTGTAGTGAGCCATTAGAAATCAAACTCACATGGATCCTCTAAAATATGGAACAAGAAAACCCCATCTGTGCTGAAATCAAGCACCAGGGTGCAGACAGAATCTCCTCAGTGCAGATCAGTACTAAGGCCACAATCTGTCCTCTTGAGAAATGCTTTGTACATTAGTTTGATTAGTTTCTACCCAATACCCTGTTGTTTTAGGCATGAATTAGCAAGGCAGCGTCGGCACTGTGAATAAATGTCTGCAGTTCTGTTTCAACACTTTTTAGAACTGACTACAGGTATTAGTGCGGGCACTAAGCATCTTTACTTGTAATAGCCTACGTATCTAATTCTGAAAAGGGCCAAATGCTGCAGTTAATGCACCATGTGTTCTAAAAATTAAGATATTCCAGCTCCGGCTGTAATCAGCAGGCTGTCAAGCTGTATCAGCCTTTGGAAGCAGAGGGGAGGAGAAAATAGAAAATTAAGTGCTGCTGAGCTGCAAACAAAAGTCAATGCATGGATTGACCTCTGTGTGTCTGTTCTTCATTTGACAGGTTGATGACGCCTGAAAGTGAAATTCGGTTTGTCCACAAGCACATGGGTCTGGCACCAGGCTGGGGAGGAGGTGCCCGGTTGGTGCGGATCATGGGCAGTAAGGTTGCCCTGCAGCTGCTGAGCGGGTCTGTGCACATGGACCCCGAGAAAGCCTTGGGTCTGGGGTTCTCAGAGCAAACACTCTCATCTTCAGATGAAGCCAGAGCATTAGAAGAAACCCAAGCCTGGCTGAGTCAGTATACAGAGGGCCCAACCAGCGTCATTCGGGCTCTGAAAAGCGTGGTGGTAGCAGGAAGAGACCATCCGCTGGATGCTGCCCTAAGGGCAGAGAAGGACATTTTTGGAACTGTATGGGGCGGGCCTGACAATCTGCAGGCATTGGCTAGAAGACCAAAGCATAAATAATGGTCAATGTATAAGAAATGTTCTTGACCTTTTGGAAACAAAGCCTTCACTAAAGCAGGCATTAAACTGAATCATTTAAAGACTTGCCCATTTAAACTGGCATTAACATTCCTGCCATTCATGTCAGGCAGATGTATTTGGTGTGCAATCACAGAGAAATCCCTAGCAGATTCATTCATGTCCTAATCACCCACTGAATGGAAATTAGTGAAATTAGTATGTAAAGGTAAATACTGTGTTGCGAATAGAACTATAATTCTTTTGGAATGAGGCTGAAGATTATTTTCTTTGGTGTTAATTTTGTTTTTCTAACTGGTATGGAAATGAAAGTTATGAGGTTGTATTCGGGTGGAATTTGATGCTGGTATTTTTTGGTCTGTGTTTGGCCCAGCCACTTGTGAGGAGTTGTGCTTCTCCTACCAAGTTATGGGAAAACGGGCCGATAAATACGGTCTCTGGCCTTGAAGGAGACATTTCTGTGTAAACTAAAATTAATTGGTCTCTCATGATTGGCTGATGGCCCTCCAAGGGCACTTGAAGGAGAAAGAGAGGAGGAGGAGGATGAAGTAAACTGCCAGACCCAATTAATGAAGGCCCACTGAAATATACTGCACAAGTGCAGAGAGACTTGCACAAGCAGTTATATAACAGGGGGGAGGTGCCAGGGACTTTTGCCTGGCAGCCCTGGCCATGCCATTCAGGTAAACTTCATCTGGCCAAGTAGATAAAAGGCAGATGGCTCATATCTCAGTGTTTTTTGCTCGCTTCATGCGACTAGGACAACGTTGCCTTTTGGTAGGGATGCCCACCTTAGCAAGGAGCCAGCCTACCCTTGAGGATGCAGCCACTGCCCTGAGGTGGTTGGACATTCTGGGATTGGTGAGACAACCCTGTGGAAAGACACCTTGGGGGAGTTGGGTGTGTCAGAGTTGGGTGCTTTTTTTCCCCTGCTCTCTCTCTTTCTCCCTCTTGGGAGGGGCTTTCTTTCCTGTTTACTTGGCCATTCTTTTGATAATAAAGCTACTGTTTGGTTAAGCTTTCAGTGGTGTCCTAGTTTCAATTTCAACAGCCTGGCAGACCCCTCTGTTCTTGCTGGAACAGAGGTTTATTTATTTGAGGAACAGGTGCATCTAAAGCTGCAAAATGAGTTCCCCAACATGAGTCCAATGTCTTTAAGCAGCTTGAAAAAGATGATAACTAGTGAGAGGATAATTTCTCTTTTTTTATGTCCAGTTCTTCATGTAATTGCTGAAAAAGTATCTGAGGATACTTCAATTTTAATGCTGCTTTTACAGAAACTTTCTGAGAAGCTTCTGCCCCCATTCACTGACTCTGATTCAGGTTTTTAAGTGCATTTCAGCGTCTTCTCACTGCTCAAGGAGTCAACTACCTACACATGCATCTGCACATGCTGTATCCTGCACCTATGCAAAGCTGCTGACCTGATTCTTTATATAGAATCTAATTGAAATCTTGGAAGGCCATGATATATCATGCCCTGAAATGGGATGTCCTTAACTGACTGGGTGGTCGGAGTACTTTAGCATTCTGGTAAGACTTGTGTGTGGATATGTCTGTCTTTCTTCAAAGTATTTTTACTGGCAGGGCATATTTGGGCTGACCAGAAGATTTGGAACTGAGTCTCCACTTCATGCCAGTGACTACGCAAGTAATTAGGTAACTCAGTGGGGAGGGTTTTCCCTTTAGAAACTAGAAACTGACACAGAAGTGCTGCTTTGGCAGATGATTCTTAAACATCTCTGAGGGCAAAACCATACAGACGTATCTGTTACTGAGAGTTTCCTGTTAGGATGCACTTGTCTCTAAATCCAGTGGGGACTGAGATCTGAGCCCAGGACCCAAGTACTCCATGGGAGCATGTTAAGGAGGAGACTTTGGGCTGTGTGCTTGGCCTGACCAGGCTTAACTAGCTCCAGATCATGAAGGAGGCTCCCTTAGGAAAAGAAGGCAGTTTCTTGGATGAAAATCCATGTTACCATGTCTACAGCGTGGCAAGATTCCCGAGTGTTAGACAGCAAGGTAACTACATGTCTGAGGATTTGGGGACAAATCAATGATGGGAATTAGGCTTGGATTGCATGTTAAGATTCTGCAGGTTTTGAGCAGATGCTGTGATCTGGCAGGCATGTTTTACTATATGGTTTTCACAGCATAGAGTATGCGTATCCTGAAGCAACCAAGAGAAGTGCTGCAGAAAAGGACGTGTTTTGAGTTGGCTTCTTGGAGAAGATAAGTAACTTGCCTCCACCCCATAGATCCTGCATCTTTGCCTTAGTATCTGAAGCACTGATGGAGGATGATTTCAACTCTCTCTTCCCCAAAAATAAAGTTCAATTTTCACTTTCACATTAAAGAAGATACAGGAATGACAACATGGGGAGACAGTGTTCTGGTTTCTGGCTCTTTCCCCTCTACCTCTTTTTATCTGATAGCTCAGTTGTTAGTCTCTTGTGTAGCTGGATTCTTTCCCATGCCCTAAAAGACTTAAAAACCCATTACTTCACAGGTATGAATGTTTTAATATAGTCAGGCAGCACTTGACTGTTCAGTAATGAAACTGTTCTGCTTTTCATGAAGTTCCTCAAGACTCGAGAGATTACGGACTACCAGTGTCGCTGAACCGTCAAAGCACGCTCCAGTCCAAGTCATCCAGCTTTTTGCAGCAGTAGCATATCATGTTGTTGTGAGTCAAAAGTCCTTGAAAGGACAACTGGTTATGTCTTTGCTAGTAGCAAGAATAAATTTACCAATACTGTAATTACATTTTTTAAAATGTGTGTGAAAATTGCTTAGAATCTAAGCAAGACTCCTGAAAATATATATATATAGTGTATTAGGCTCATAAGTGTATTCTGTGTACTGGGTGATTTTTTGAAATTTATTTTTTTTTTAAATTTGAAAAGGAGGAAATTGTAGCAAAAAAGCAGACTCTGGTTTCCTTCATGCTTTGAGCCAGATCTGTGCTGCCACTAAGTAAAACTCTGTATGTACACCTATTGGGGATCTCTTTCCAGCCACCTTCTCTGAGTTGTATCAAAGGCTAATGTTTGCTCCTAAGAAAACAGGACAAATATTTAACTAGTACAGAGCAAGACGGGCTCAGAAAAGTTTCAGAAAGGGTTATGGAAACTCATTTTGTTGGTATCATAAATATACCAAACATGGGTACAGGACATTCTGAAGATCATTACAGGTTTTGATCAAGGATTTTGTGAGTAGTCTAATACCATATTTTCTAGCCTATTTTCTATTTTAAAAGCAACTAGAGCCCTTCATGTGAAAACCAGCCCAAGAAAATACCATGAGTGCTAGGATGAGAGCTGCAGCCTGAGATGAAATGGAATCTAATTTTACCTCTTTGAAAGCTAAATGCTTTATTTCATATACTTGCTTATCATCTTAAAGTGACAAATATCTGTAACCAGCAGTTAATAAGCATTTGTATTTTCTTTACAATTATTAAAGACAACATGCTTCTTCTTAGGCTTTTTTTCCCCTTCTGAAATGGCTTAAACCAAACAAGCACTAAACGCACAAAATAAATTAGAAGCCTCAAAATTGACAGTCCCAGTCTCCCAATTAAATAGCATGATAGCTTTTGTACTTCCTAGGGGCTAGTTTGCCAGCTCCCTCCTAAGCAAAGTAAATTTCCTGCTGTTGTGCAATGCCCATCTTGTTCTTTCCTCTGTGTGCTGGGACAGCTGGAGGGCTCAACGGGGGTGTGAATTCTGCACCAAGCATTTAAGGGTTGGATGCTGGAGATCACTTTTAGCAAAATAAATACCTGTATCTTTTTTGCTGCTGCTAGAAATATACTAATGAAATGGTCAATCAAGATAAGCAAGGTGTTGTTGCAGAATGCTTGGTTCACTATCTGCTTTTTTTAAGCATCTGTGGTTGTCTGTTCTCCTGACAATGAAGAGATGCTGTAGATTTTTTAGTATTTAGGTTTTTTTTCCATTTTCCCTTCTGTTGCACTGTGCATTTCCCTGGCTATGCTGTACAAGTTGAAATTCACTTAATGCATGGAATTACAGAAAACCACATAATGCAGTGGCTGGGGCTTTGCTATAATAGACAGAGAACATCCCAGGGATAATCACTGGTGAAATTATTTGTAGACTGGACTGAAAATACAGAAATTAAGTATATAGTGAGACAAGTTCTTGTATTTTGCTTCTTTCTTCAACACATGCCCTCACATAAAGTAAAATAAACTAGAGGGCTGGCACAGCTTTGTCCAAAATTAGGCATGTCAGCTATCATTACAGTAAGGAGAACATTTTAGAAGTTTAAATCTAGCATCTTTAAAAATGGGCCCTTTTAGTTCCCTTCAAACGGTTGTTTGCCTAAAACAACTTTTAAGATTTGTAGTAGCTATGTATCAGCTACTGTCCCTTTCAATTTGGGGATACATATACCATGAACTGGAGTTTAAGTAGTGTTGTTGTAAAGGTTGGGTCCACAATCAATTAATGCTGTTTCTCGATTTGAAAAAAATGTAAAACAATTGCCACAGACAGAAAAGATAAGCTGTATTTCTGAAGATCTTGCTTCCAACATTCTGTGATACAGAGAAGTCCATTTGTAGAAATGCATCTCCTAGATTGCTAATATGTGCACAAAACTTCCCTTTCTGTGCTATCACTAGCTTTGTTATGAAAAGATAAACAGCAATACAGCCCTTTGTTATAGGGTCAACTTTGATAACTTACACTCTTTTATTTCAACATTTCTGCTGTTAGGGTTGTGTGTGATACTTCTGCCTGCCATCAAACAGTGAAGTGAGTTAATCAGCTCTTCAGATGAGAAATGAGTATTGTCTCTCTGAGCATTAAGCCTGCAACTCATGATGTTTCAGTTGAAAGAGGATACTCCTACAATGTTGTGTTTGAGAGACAGCCAGTCAGGGACGCAAGAACTTCAGGCTGCCACCCAGAGCCAGTTCCCCCTTTTGGCAAAAATAGGAGGCTGTTTTAAGATAATTTTCTTTTCAATTTCTCCAGTAAAGTTCAATTAAACTGGAAACATATTGGAGGTTGTTACTGATAAAATGTAGTTTTATTAAATTATAAATTCCGTAACAAAAACGAGACAGATCAAGAAAGACCTCAAAAACAAAACTACAAGGACTAGATGGCAAAGCCAATGAAAAAGCCATGGAGAGCGTACAGGTAAGGATTTGCAACACAAGTTAACAGCATTTTTACATTTCCATTGAAAGAAGGTAAATGATTGCTCTTGTCTAGCAAAAACACATTTTAACTCCAAACCACATCTATTTTCTCACATTAAATTAAGCATCCTGCTCACACCCAACACCTTGCCTGATTCCACATTGCTTTAGTGTTCTTTTCATATATCAATCCATGCAAAAAGTAGTAAGACACTTAATGCAACAGTCAGATAATGAAGACAATTCAAGTTGTACAGTAGATATACATTGGCCAAAGAGGGATAGAGTATCTCCAGGGGAAAATGCTACAAAAGAAACACAAGACATTTTCAAGAAAACTGGGCATGGCTAAGCAGCTTAAAAAACCACTAACAAGACAACCCTGTTTCCTACAGTTAAGAGTCTTCCAGCTGAGACATGTTAAGAGACTTAAGTTAAAACAGGCCAAATCTGTCTCTCCCCTTCACCCCACCCTCCCACCAAACACACTGCTAGGTTTGAGTGCGATGCCGATGTGGACAGAAAATTTACAGAAAATTACAACTGAGTTTTTTTGCATGGCTCTAGGTTTAAACTTCAGTGACTGTGCACTGTCCATCTGGCCTTCTAGATCTTACACTTGTGTTTACCACCCCACCTCCCACCACTGGTCTATCCACTCCTGACTGGCTTGCACTGGCATTCAAGTGTCTCTGCTGGACAGAGGATGGGCGCTGCTGAAGGTGGGCAGACACATCCTCGCTATCGCTGCTGGCATCCGATTCGGTCTCCTCAACAGAGGTGTCGGGAGCTGGCACCCTACCAGAAGATGATGATTCATGGTCTTCTTCTCCCTCTCCCCTATGACTCCTTTCAGCCATACTGTCTCCATTTATTTGCAAGTGAGCAAAAGAGTTCTCTAGAGAATTGCTTGCATCAGGTGATGGAGTTGAAGGACTCATCAGCTGACCATCGAGTGATGGCAGGGGCCTCACAGAAATGGGTGCTAGAGGCTGTACAGCTGCAGCCCCCGGAGTCAGTGTGCTGTCTGCACCATCAGCAGAGCTCTCTCTTGCCAGGTTGACAGTGTTAGTGTCACAGTCCAGCCTCAGCCCAGCCACTCCCTTCTTTGGTATATCTATTATGTCCCGTTTTATTTTTCTGCGACGTCCATGCTCATTTCTCCTATACTGAACCATATTTTCAAGATCTGCTACATATAAAAAACCAGCAATTAGCATTTCAGTGCTCTTTTTACCCTTTGAAAAGGCATCTTCCAGCTCTCTGCTGGTACGTTCATCATACTGCCACCAACCATTTCTACCTTCATAGTACCAAGCATACTCTCCATTGCCTCTGCTTGCTGCTTTGAGTTCTTCAGGTGACAGTAAGGTCGGCTTGTCAAGAAAATCCTCTGGAATTTCCTGCCGGCAGAGTGCACATCGTTTCCCAAGCCAAGAAGCTCCCTTCACGCACAGATAACAGAAAACATGTTTACAAGGCAGACTTACTGGATGGACACAGGTTTGCAGACAGATAGCACATTCAGGGACTGGCAGGGAAGGTGCTGCGTTAGTACACGACTCATTTGTCTTCCTGTTTGTGGGAAGCATGTTGATTGAATGATCTATTTCACCACAGCCGGCCATCCTGCAGAGGATCAAAGGGATGTAAATCAGTTTATTGTGTCAACTTAAACTGGCACCTTGCATCACATTTGACTTCAATATCCACAGTATAAGATGCTTACCTTAATTTAAGTTATTATTTACGAAGCTCAGTTCAAAGAAATTGATAGGTTAATGCTCTATTTCCTGAGGTGACAAACTAAACTGACTACTGGGAGAATTTCTTTTGCTGATCACCAATCATTCATCTGTTTAATTTTCACCATGTTAACACACCAAGTTGGAAAACAAATTTTGCAATTTCTTCTGTTCATTCTCTCTGAAGTAGTGTTGATTAATCAACCGTCAGCCAACCAGTTACTCTGGTGCCTCCTCGGGAAGTGTAAAGAAACTATGGTTCTTTACTCAAGAAGTGACCTAGGTGCAAGCATTGAACAATCTCTCTTCAGACTACTGGTGATCATATTTGATTAAGGGATTGCCTGAACAGTACCTCAGGCTGGGTTTACACAGAAGAAAACAAGCCTGGCAGCAGCATCCAGCTCAAATATTCCCCCACTGTTTTTTAGTTCCCCTGCACCATGGTACACTATTCTTCAAACTGGGCTCAGAACAACCACAGGTCTACAGAAAGAACCAGATTGGAAAACTGAGGCGGCTTTTTCAAAAATACCTTGGATTCATTCTTCCTAAGCATCAAGTGAACTCCCTGATATATCTGAGTGCCTCTTGAAAGGAATTGCTGCTGACCAGCAGAAGCAGCAGTATATTCTAGAAGACACACAGCTGTGACTGGATTTGCTTGTGAAGTCATTGCCTTTACTTTCTCTGGCCATATCTTATTTCTGTCATTAAAGATGATTTTGTAACTGTAAGAGAACAGGGAATGCAAAACTGTGTCACTTTGGCATTGTGTAGGATTTAAGTAGTTGAAAAATTCTAGCCTAAATATGCAAATTCCTTCTCAGCTACATTTTTGCCATGGCAATCTCTCACAGTCTTTCATGGTAATTTTCCTTTTACTTATTGACAATCGAAACCAAATACCAGATATCAAATGAGGGAGAAGAATGGGCTTTGGGGAACAGGGCCTTAAAAGGTGCCTTTTTTCATTTAAATTCCCAAGGAACTTCAAGACTGATATTCAACAAAACAGCCTTTCAGTGAAAGTAGTCTTTGTTGTACAGACAGCTAGGAATAGTTCATGCAAAACTACCACAGGCACGTGGGTCAAAAGGGATCTTTAGAGGTCATGTAGTCCAGTCTCCTTCTCCACGTGGCACCAACACCAGTACTATATTAGATCAGCCATGGCTTTGTCTAGTTGAGTTTTTTTTGAAACCTGCAAGGAAGGAGATACCACAGCCTCCCTGCACAGCCTAGTCTGTTATAAACATTTCCAGCAGAATGTGTTACCTCAAGAGAAAATGCTTAGTACTACTGTAAAGGGCTCCACTGCTTTAAAAATCTTAAGAATACATTCTGAGATTAAAAAAAAAAATTAGGCTTTAGTATCTGCATTTATTTTTACAATAACGTATTATATGCTGTTTACTTAAAAATATATTTCTGTATGCTGTCTTTCTATCACTGTAATTTCCTCCTGAAAGACCAATGCTTCTTTAATCCTTTTTTATCAAATAATTATTTTAAAAGCTCTGCAGCTCAAATACTTTTTCCTGAAGTAGCACATAATTGTATCCACCTATGTTTCAGTTTCATATCTGAATTTCTTTCTGAGATTAATGACAAATCTGCGTAGTAGTTCTTAAATCAGCAAGCCAAATGCAGACACAGCATTACCTACCAGCTTCTAACTATGTTTTTACTGCACAGAACACATCTGCATGTGAGATTTGTGCTAACAATGCTGTAAACAAGTTGATTTTGGAAGCCACACATTTCTGAGGTTCTATTTTGCAACAGGTTTTTACAGCAGAATGAGGGGTTTATAATGAGAAGCTTATTAGAAAAAAGGGAGAATAAAGTCCATTGAGATTTCAGAATACCCATCAGCACAACCTAACCAGTATTTCACAACAGAAGAGCTGAAAAAGAAATTCAGGTATTGATTAATTTGTGCTAACCATGGCTGAGGTAAAGGATCTGAATTTTCAAGTGCCCCCATAATGAGATACTACTGTACAAAATGGCACAGCAGCAGAGACTTTTACTTCCATGCTATAGTTTTATAAAAGGCTGCTTTTCCCTAAATATCTTTTATAAGGTTATCCTTTTCAGAGTCAAAGATTAAAACAACCTGTAGGAAGTAACTTCTATAAAAGTCACATAACATAATTAAGATTTTGGACGTGATTAAAATGCAATGCAGGGATTAAAAAGGCAATACACTTTGACAAACCAAATTCCTATACTGTGAGCTAAAGTAAAGATAGTTTACCCTAAGGTAATCTAGAAGAAGAGTTAAAGTAAAGATAGTTTACCCTAAGGTAATCTAGAAGAAGAGTTAAAAGCTTTCACTTATTCAGTGAAAGCAAAAAATGATAACATTTGAACTGTGCTCAATAGATCACTCATTAATTTGAGGAATCTTTGATTCCTTATTAGATCAAGACAATAATGCAGGATATGAAAACGAATAAATGCCTTATCTTGAAATTCCTATGTGATTTTTAATGACTCTAAGGAAAATGTTATGTATAAAATTAATAGAGCTGGAGGAGCAAACCCTTATCTCTAAAAAAGCACAACCCAGGAACATAAAGCTCTTAAAAGATAACCACAACTGCAGTTGCATGTGCTCAGAATGCAGGATAATTATGCACTTGAAGATTCCTATCAACTAAACTGATGCTGTCTCACTTCTTGTTTTTAAACTAAGATCTTAATTAATCCTTTTTTGTTTACATTTATAAGTATCAAATCTAGGTCACAGAGTTTGTTTATAAGCTAGTATGAGGATGCACATGTACGTAGATTTTTACTGAAGAGGTAACCCTTCAGAACAGAGGAAAAACATCTAGGACAGCTATTCTGCTACATTATAGCTGTGGACGCACTTTCCTTGCAACTTAATGGTATTAAGAACCAAACAATATTTTTCCTAAAATTAAGAGTAATATTTTATAACAAGGTTCAATCAAAGCAGGCTTCATATCACTACTGTTATCAAAGTTAACAAAGGAAAGCTTTGTTTTTTTGAAAATTGGGTCCCCTTAAGATGCTGCTGGCAACATGGAAAATCACATTATAGATTATTGAGGCTAAAAATTAATTAAACTCAAGGAAAAATTCTAAAAATAATTTTGTTTGAAGGATCCTCAACTGAGGTATAAATAAGGTAACAGTAAGCACCTGAACTGTGCATTTTAACATAAATACAGCCTAAAACCAACAGAGAAGGACTTAGTCCACAATGTTGCCACCTCTCTTATTATTCTTCTATGTGTTTTTATTTTTAACATTAAAACACAAATTTAATTTTTAAGCTATGGGGCTTTCAACAACACATACAGTACAGAAGAGGTGATATATAACTACATGAAAACATCCTGGGCCACCTTCAACTCTAATGAAAGAAAAAGTAAGTTTACACAAACCCACCTCAAAACTGAGTATTTTTTCAAATTCCAGGTCAAATTCTAAGTGCAACTAAATGGTCCGTCAAAGAACTGACATATTTAATTCCATTAACGAAACAACAGCTTACTTTTTTTGAATAATTGCTATTGAAGCATGCCACAAGACTAAAATGTCCTCACTTCAGATGTCTCCAGCTAGGATGGCAGGTCCTCCTTCCCAAGGCTGGCTCATTCCTGAGTTGTCATGCCCAGTGGTACACTATAGTGTTTCAGCTTCTCTGCAAACTAATGGAAAGCAAATAATACCACCATTACAATGTTGTCCAGACATACAAACAAACAAAATACAATGTGATGGTTCTGTTATAGAAAAGAAATTACTATGCTTTTATTTACTTGATGCAGCCTATTTTCAGAATTCTGTTTTATTTTTTGCAATAATCAATTTTGACCCACATTTTTTATTTTGATGTCTAGCTTAAGCAAATTATCTTTTTTTAAAGAACTATAAGAGGCAATTATTTTTTACTGTTAATTCCTCATTTCCATGCAGTGACTATGTATGCAAAAGGAGAAACAAGACTAAAGTTAGAAGCATGTAATGTTTATGCAAATTTAACCTCTGATAAATGACCCCTTATATTGAGACAATCTCAAAAGTCACAATGGCTTCCTAAAGCTGTTTATAAGACTATCTCTATCATATCATTCCAAAGGACCATCTAGACTTATGTCTTGTCTCTTAACAGGGACTAATATCAGATGCTTGAGGGAAAAACAGCACATGCAAAGAGCTGATTTCCCCCAGGTCCTCTCCATATTTCAAGGCTCAGAGCTTGGCGTTCTTGTCCTCTTTTACTGAGATTACATGCATTCATTTAATGAATGAACTTCAGAACCATCCAGCACTTTTTTCTTTATACATCTGCATATCTGTGTCCTCAGATCAGCTTGTAAACTAACTCTATGACCTAGATTTGATACTTAACAAAGTAAACAAACAACAACAAAAATTAATTAGGACCTGCCTTTATTTCTTTAAAACATGCTGAAGGGCTCCAAGGTTCATCAATAGAACGCAATCTCTGAAAAGAAAGACAGAGATGCAACTCTGTCTCCACACCTCTGAGCTAATATACCTCTCTTCAGACCAGGAGATGTCACTCACAATACATTTGGTGTATGTCACCAATCAGAATCTGAGCCAGGTCATTTCACAAATACATAATAATCACTGGAAACCAGTGTGTGTCTAACAAATACCTAAAAAAAATCCTACACAGGGGAAGGGAGATCATCAAGATTTCACTCTTGCGTTCTCACATGCTAAAACAGGAAGATCTTGATCTCTGTAAAAAGACTGATGAGCCACAGAACTGCATCCTCTTTCTGGGCTGTAGCTTTCTGGATGATTCTTAACATTTTGAACTACAACTTCCAGTTGCTGCAATACATTATGTATAGGAATGATTTGAAGCAGACCTAAGAACATCATCTCTTTGTTCAAGTAAAGAATGATTTCAGCATAAATACAGTGAAGATCAGACATACAAGAGTTGAGTAAAGTCAAGGAGTGACAAGTCCCTGAAAGAACATGTTCTGCATTATAGTCCATCAAATGACTGAACATTTATCATTAATAACATCAGAGTGAAGTGTTCAGACCACTTCAATGTAAGAAGCATTACTCAAATATGTTATTTTCTTTACAGCTGAGCTCCATGTACAGCTATTCTTAGAAAGAGTTCCCAAGGAAAAATGCAAAAATTAACAAGCCTATCCACACCTTTTCTCCTCTCATCGTTCTAGCAGCTTTCCTTTCTTCACACATCAATCTGAAACCAAGAGTTGAAATCGTGTTAAAATTTTAGCTCTACTAATTCACTGAGACAAGATACTATATTTTCTATGATCAAAGAGACAGTTGCAACAAGCTTGATGCTGTGGGTGTGGTGTTCAGTCCTTCATCCTGGGAGCTGGCTTTCTGTTACTTCCGTAGCTATCACCTGAAGTCTTTTATCTACTACCTGTCACAATCCCCTACTAGAGGTAGTAAAAATAAAATCATAAAATCAAATGTTATATGGAGATGGCAGAAAAAGGTTGGGTCATTTCTGAGAGACTTCTTAGGAAATAGATTCATGCACATATTCAAGGTATGTAATTATACCTAGAAGAATCCAATTAAAGCATAATTACATTATTGTGGTTAGGCAACTTTCCAAGTGCTGCACAGCTCTTGAAAAGAACTAGTTCACACACTGACATCAGGTAACCTCCACGTTTCATGACATGGTTATTTATTTAATAAGCCAGTGTTGAAAATTCTATTAAAAGGATTGACAAACACCTGTGGTTACACACACGTGGCCCTTCCTAAATGATGACTCCTCCTTTGAAGTGAAGTGGGTAAGAGCTGTGTTCTATACTTAGCAATTAATTTTCTCTTTTTCCTGTTATGCTATCTTCAGTAAGCTGCAAGTATCCCTTCCAAAATCCCTGCATCCTATCACCTATTCTGAAACTTTAAAGATACAACAGATGAAGGGCAATGATCAGGAGCAAGAATTGAAATTGGGCAACATCCCCTCCAAAATTGATGCTCAGCCAGCATGTAACTGGGCTCTTTGTGCCCTTGAAAATCTCTCAGGATGTTTCCTGGGAGAAGTCACCTTCACTTCTTTCACACAACTTGAAGACTTTGAAGTGGTGGACTTCCTGAAATCATTTTGGGAGATAGGTCTGGCAGGTTATCCTGAAGAACAATGTCAAGCTTTTATTAGGCCAAGATAGAATGAAACTATTTCCTGTCAGATCAGTCAACTGTGCCCATTAAATTATTAGGCCCAGTAAATTATCAGGCCCAGCACAATTTTTCCACCTTCCTATTTCTTTGGAAAAAAACCTGCAACAATTAAAAATAACAACAAAATCAGAAACATACATATTTAACAAGCCAGCTCCTAAATGCTGATGAAGTTACCTACAATCTTAAACCTTCTCTGTAGAGTAAAATCTTAGCTTTTTAAAAACAAATGCACAAACCACTGGTAAATTCAACTAGCACCAGCTTCTAACCAAAACAGATAAAGACTATTAGAGTCCTACTTCAAATGACAGATAATCGCACAAATTCTGTAACTCCATACAGATGACCCGAACAGCTATCAAAAATTCATCATTCCCCCCCCACCCACTTGAAAAGTCAGCAGCTACAGTATCACTTCATAAGAGTAAATTCTCCTCTGTTATAAAATACATCGATTTTTTCCATCAAGCTCCCTAACTTATAACTCAGTTACGGGGCATAGGAGAGGGAAAAGATTTCCAGAATTCTGCTCTTCCCCACAAGTCACCACAAGTCAAGAAGTGTGAGAAGAAAGAAGGTAGCTGATTTATTTAACAGATAAAAATCACTCTCCTGTCTGAAGGTCTGCTACTGTCAATATCGTATCATTTTGAGGTACTGAGTCGGTATTTTTAAAACTCTCCCTGGCACTGGATAGCACAACAAACAAACAATCTCTCTCTTTCCTGTTCTTGACTACTTTTCTGTATCCATTTCTTGGAGCATCTTCAGGAATTGCTGATTATGATTCCTTATCCCTGGCTATTATATAATAATATAATATATAATAAACCCCTAACATTTATATGTACATTTGAAACTGAATCAAAAGAGTAGTTAAGTGCACAACAGTTAACCAATTCAGTATTAAAATGCTACATAGGTATGTTCTCCTATGCTACAATTGGAGCACTAATTTTGAATTTTGAGCATATATCGTGTTTTTGTCTATTTAACAAAGAAAAATGTTAGTTTCTCACTCAAAATCAGTGCACAAAACATGAAGCACAGACTGCTTCATCTTAAGCTATCAGTGCTTCAGAAACTGAAATAATTACAGGAACATCTCTTTGTATATATAGACTCAATAAATATGCACAGAAGGGAGGGGAAAAAATGTATTACAATATAAAGACTTTTCCAGGAGTCCACTATTCAATAGGCTATAAAAATACTGCAATTCCAGCTCTCTAAATAAATGACAATTCAATTACATCTAAACTGATGCAATATATTTTGAAGAAAACAAGAACAGAACTTTTTCTTTCACTCAGTACTGATTTTTCATTATAGCAATACATACAATTGGCACGTCAATACACTTAAGAAAGAAACCACAGCATTAACCACACAAAATCATAAAGCAAGTTCTTGCAAAAACATTCACTATCTTAAGATTTACTCAAAATGACCAAATGAAGATTAACATTTCACTGTGCCTTCAATGCTATTACAAACTGTAATTTTTGGGTGTGTTTTTAGAGATGCTTCAGAACCTATTTTTAAGTAGCCCACTGAGCAGAGGCAGCAGCTAACAAAACAAGCAAGACTGGATTTTTAGTATTACAAACCTGACAAAACCAAAACGTTTTAAAACTCTGCTCCTTACTTCTCCTTCTAATCTTTCAATATATACTTGCATACTAACATACCAGTAACAAAACCTATATTATTTCTCAGGCGTATCACAGACAAGTTATACTAAGCTTAAACCCCCTAGTTTTAGTTGGTTTTAACCATTTTACCATTCCGACTGCCTTGCTCGTACGAAAATCTCGCATCTACTTAATATTTCGCAACAATTATTCAATGGCGACAACACGTATCGCCACCAAGAGCCGGACCCATTTTCACTTCCCGTAACACTGCGAGGGGACGTAGCCCAGACACCCGAGCAGAGGCCGCCAAGCACAAAGAAACAAAAGCACTTCCCATTAGGAGCACCTTGTTGCTTCCCCCCGGCCGCGGAGGCGACTCTGCTCACCCACGGCGGGCCGGGGCTGCAGCAGCGCGCCGCTCACCGCCCTGGGGATCGCAGCGCCGCGGACACGGATAAATGCTCCTGACCTATTTTAGTGCCCGACACAGCGAAGCCCCCGAGCCGCACAGCCCCGAGGATCAGCAGTCGGGTTGGAGAAGACCTCCGGGATCATCGCGCCCAGCCTACGCCCGGGCTCGCACACGGCTCCGCGGGAGGGACCCGGCGGGGCCCGGCAGAAAGGACCGGACCGGGACGCTTCTGCCGACGGGCCCGGCTCTCCCTCCCTCCCAGAACTCGCCGGGCAGGGGCAGGGGATGGGCTCCCGGGAAGGGCTCCCGGGATGGGCTCCGCGGCCCCGGCCCCGACAGCCGGCACGTGACGGCGCGG
>WBMV01004262.1:300935-379852 GCA_013396655.1 Campylorhamphus procurvoides | reverse complement strand
AGCGCGCTACCGTGACGCCGCCGCGCGCGTGACGCAGCGGCGTGACCCCGCCTCCCACGGCCCGGCCCGGCCCGGCCCGCGGTGGTGTCATGGCGGCATGGCCCAGTACTGCCCGGCTATGGGCTGGGCTGAGCTGGGCTGGGCTGAACTGCCACACAGGGAATGCCCGAGGGGCGCTCGGGAGGGCTCGGGGCACCAGGGCCGGCCTACTTCCCTCCCTCCCGGAGCCCCCCGCCCACATCGTACTGCCTTTGCTGAAGGCTGAGCCCGGCTGGACGCCCGGTGTCTGCCGGAGCCGCTCCTGCTGCTGCCCTCCCCAGCTGGGCAGGGGAGAGGGATCCGGATCAGGATCAGGACAGGGAGAGATCGGTCGCGAGCGCCGTCACAGCAGCCAAACAGACTCGATGTGGGGAAATCTAAGTTATTACCACTCAAGTCGGAGCAGGCTAATGACAAATAAACCCAAATCTTAAAACACCATCCTCTCCTCCCCTTCCTCCCAGGCTGATTTTTCGCTTCCCACTCCCAATTTTCAGGGTGCAGCCCCTCAGGATCAGGCTGCTCCAGCGTGGGTGCCCCTCAGGGTCACAGTCCTGCCAGCAAACCTGCTCCAGTGTGGACTCCTCTCCCCGCGGGTCCTAACAGGAGCCTGATCTAGCTTCCCATGGGATCACAGCCTCCTCCAGGCACCCACCTGTGCTCTGGGTCCTCCAGGGTCTGTAAGGGCACAGCCTCACTCGCCATGGTCTGCACCAGGAGCTGCGGGGGAACCTCCTTCCCTTCCTTCTCCACTGGCCTTGGGGTCTACGGAGTTGCTGCTCTCACTTGTTCTCAGCCCTCTGTCCAGCTGAAGTAGTCGTTGTGCAGACTCCTAAATAAAGTTATCCCAGAGGTATTAACACCCTCATTGATTGAATCAGCTTTGGCCAGTGGTGGGTATATCCTAGAGCCATCTGGCCTTGGCTCCATCAGACACAGAAGCTTCTGGCAGCTTCTCACCGAAGCCACTCCCGTAGACCCCTGGCTACCAAAACCTTGCTGAACAAACTGAATACCTCCAGGGATGAAAGGTCTGGAAGTGGCAGGAGCCTCAGTGTGTGTATTCTCTGGAGCTCTCTGCCCAGCACATAGACAGGCACACTTCTTTGGGATTCATGGTTGAAGTGGCTGGTGGCAGCTCTGGGGCAGGCGAACCATCACAGCTCTACCATGCTTGATTAACGTGAAGGCAGTTGCACCTGTTCCCACTGATGAGCGGGTACAACAGGAGGCATGAGGAGTTGGTGCCCTTTCCAGGCAGCTCATTTGCCTGGAAATTTTGACTGCCTGACAGGCAGGTAAGGTTATGGCTCCAGCTTAACCAGGCCAGTGATTTGTGCTGCTGTGCATGGCCTGGCCATGTTTGGGTGATTGTAGAGGTCTGGCTGCTTTGGTGGTCTCTCACAGGTGCAGATGGACCTGGGCACAACCCAGGTGTAATTTCAGGGGGTTGAACTGTCCCAAAGTTGAGCTGCTCCCTTAGGTGGTGAGCAGGGAGGAGACTCGTGTTGCCCGCTCTTGTCAGAAATATTTGAGAAGTCTGCTGTATCACTTTTTTAATAAACCAGAATGGGAAGCAGTAATCCACACATCATTTAGGCTGGGATGATATTCTTTTAGATGGGAGGAGAGGGGCTGTATGTCCAGGTACTCGCTGCACATAAATGGAAAACTAAATGTGTCAACATGACTAGCCAAGGGCTTGTTAGACCTAAAGTTACTGTTGACTGCACTTTTTGATTTTTAATACCCAGAAATCACAAGCATCAGAGAACATAAAATATGACAATTTTAGAAATACTAGATTTTGAATGTAATCAGGAATACTAAAAGAAATGCATTTTGTTAAACCACTTACTATTTTGTAAAAGTCTAGAAACACCTCCCCATAATTAGCTCTGATTTTAATAAATGTGGCATGTTTTCATCCAAGGACAAACACGTAGTAAGCCATGCTGCTATTTAAAGAGGTCTGTGTGAGGCTGAGTCAGACTAGAGGTTAGAGAAAAGGAAAGGTCCCTTACTGGCAGTGTGTGCTGAGCAACAATAGCCTTAATCCTTTACTGAACCAGACCTTGATCCTGTAGAAGTTATTGAGGCCAAATTCCTGTTGGTTTCTGTTGGAATCTGACCTGTAAAAGGAAAGCAGGCTTGTGCTCTTAAGGGACATAAAGGGTTCAAGCAAAGCTGCTCTCACTACATGCAGCTTTGTAAGAGAAACAGCACCTTGTACTTGGTAAAAAAGAAGTCCATGGCCGTGTTTGCATAGGTTTGTGACTTTCACTGCAGCTGCAGATCGACTGAGAAAATGTGCTAGTTAACAAAAGGTTTATTTTACACTCCAAGAGTTATGGAGCAAGCATGGCAGTTAAAAGAATATCAGATAGTGCAAAAGCTAATAACCAAATAATAAAATGAAGAAAGGCTGAAGAAATAACAAGCGTGAAGGTATCTAGTTGAATAGATTGGAATAAGGGGATCAGAACTTATCTGCTTAATTTCTAGTGAGATTATACCTCTAGAATGTTACATACACGATTATCAATCCTTATTAACAACTCTTATTTCAGTCAGAATTAGTATTATTCTTTTTTAGTGTTTCTGTTCTTTGTACCTGTCTGTTATAATTGAAGCCACCTCAATTACATCTTTTATACCCCTACTTTCTTCACAGTTCTGTTGTCTCTTAGGTTTGTCCTTGTTTATTGTTGTCTACAATGTCATCACTGTAGAATTTATGTCTTTTGTTTGCAAATAAATTATTAATTAATTCAGTGGATTGAAAAGTAAAGATTCACCAGATTAATTCTTAAAAGACACCACTTCCTCTGTTAAATGTCTACAGTCCCACCATTTTGCTGATGCTTTGATGATGGAGAACTATTAATCCATATATGAGTGTTTCTATTTATAAAGCTTTTTTTCTTCTTCTTCAATTGTATGTGATACCATATAAACCTTTGCAGATGTGCCAATGTCTTATATTCATCAAGACCTCAATCCTTGCTGCACTTGGTGCAGCTAAGACAAGAGGGGGAAAAAAGCAGTTTCCTTCTGCTGTGGTTTTGAGTCAGTTTATATCAAAACAGTTTGGGGAGTTAGTGCGGAGGACCTCAGAACTGCTGTAAGTTACGCTAGCAGCAAAAGAGTGAGTGGCGTGTGATATCATGCCCATTCCACACTCTTGCACCTTCAACAAACCCTCTGTACTGAACACAGGTGTAAAGTTGGCAGCATGCTGCTTAAGTGCAAATGTACCCTTGACTCTTCCATGCAGGGAGCCAGAGATTTTGCTTCAGTGACACATTCCTTTCATGATCCCCTGTTGGTTATCACTCACTGCATTCCTTTCCTCTAAAGATGTCCTAAAACACGAGATCCCCATGTTGTAGTGCTGTTTTCATTGAAGTGATAAATTTCTTACAGTCACTGAAGATTAAGATATACAAGTATTCCTGGATTATTTCTTATTACAAAGGAGATTTATAGTTTTTTACAGTCCAAGACACATGCTTGTACCTTGTGCTACAAGTTTTAAATATGCTTGCAGTGCAGAGTGGCCTGACAGCCAGTTGGGCTCGCCGGGGACTCCTCAGACAGTGCGCAGCCAGCCTCAGGCTGCCTCCTTCATTCTCTGTCCTTGACACCTGCTCTCTGCAGCCAGGCAAAGAGTGCAAGGGCAGTGTCCAAGATAGTGTCAGTGAGACAAAATGACACTTGCTTCAAGTTCCTTGAAGTGCTATTGCAGTTGTGCCGGTGATGTACAAAATGTATGTTGATTGATGGGAGTCCAAAGCCTCCTTAGGTTTACAAGTGGGTTTTCGTTTTGACTACCTGGGCATTGTTGAGGTTCATATCTGTTTCAGCAATATACACTTACAGTCCAGCTGCACTGTAGCTAAACTGATTTCCAGTTGCTATTTGTAGATTCACAACAGAGTGTTAGTTAAGGGCTGAAATTGCACACGAAAATGCAACTACTGTACCTCATGTAATATCTGTATTTTGCTTACATAATCTATATATGCAGTAACTGCTGCCAAAAATGCTGTTATTTAACAGCTTTGTGAGAACTGTGCTGGTTACTCATGAGAACAATTCCATTTTGCTTTAAAAACAGGAAGCTAAATGATGCTGGGGAGGAGAACTGGGAGAAGAGGAGCTGGGGGCAAGTTCTTTTTCTCAGTTCTCTCAATCTTTTGCTGGATCTATACACATTCTGTCTGTGAACTCCCAAGGAGAGATCCTGAATGTTTTGCTTTCATTTAGTAGCAGTAAAAAATTCCACACAACATACAAAACAAATTTATTTTATTGCCCCAGTTGGCAGGCAAGGTAAAATTCTCTTCTGCCAATAAGTAAACATTGACTTTTTCCATTATCCCAGTTGTCAGAATCATATCACAGTATATGTTGTTGTTGAATTGAAATCATCCATATGGTGATGCAGAGAAGCAGATAAATCCCACCCCAAAACAATTACTGCATTACAATACAATGTGTTTTAATTTTTCGTTTTCCAGGCACAGAGTTTCCAGGATTAAAGCCTTCTTTTCCCAACAGCATACCTTGTGCCTTAGTCTCAACATCACTAGAATCTCTTTCTCTTTGACTTCTTCCCCATCAACAAGGAATACTAACCTTGTATTAGAAAAAAAAAATGCTTGGTCTCTTCAAAATCATGATGTTTACAAAAATTACAATTTTGGGTTTCTTTTAAATTTAGCCCCAAGTTTTGCATCCGTAGGACTTAACAATAACTTATAGCTACATATAAAATGTAGGTCTGTAGCTGTAAGGTAGTCTTAATTTTAACTTTATTGAAGCTGAAATTCTTGTATAATCATACATCTTCAGAAATGAAATCTTGGAAACTAGCTGGAGTCGCAATATTCATGATAGATGGAAAAACTGTTAATCACAATGAGGAGGTAGTGCACTCATACCATATTTTATTTTAGTGAAAGGAAAGCAAAATATAAAAAGTATGTTGTTGCCATCTTCGTCTTCCATTTAAAGAATAGTGAATTAGAAATTGCAATTTCTTGTTGTATCACTAGATGGTATATGGTAACTGTAGGGTAGCTGAGCTCTTCAAAAAAATTTTGATAGAGTATAGGTACTGCTGTCTCTCCTGGTTCAGCTATTGCAGTGACTGGACTCCTGGCTTACAGAGGAAATGTCTGCAAAACTGTTTCTGGCAACTAAAACTTCTGTTTGTTGTACCAAAACCATGGTCCCATTGCAAGCAGTAGCAAAACTTGCTGAGTGGTTCTGTGCTTATGTTTTCTGGGAAAGTGCGCAGTAGTTAGGCCTCTAACTCAGTATTACATTTTTTTAAGGAGGGAACTCTGTATTGAAATGTTTGAAAACACCCACACTTTATTGGAAAATTAGGAAAGTCTTCAAACTGTGTGCGTCAGACTCTCTGAACTACCTGCTGGTGAGTGTTTGATAGGTGTAAATGTCCTTATGGAGACATAACCAATTCAAGTTTAGGGTTGTAATTTTAGTTATGCCTATATGAAGGATCATATAGGTGCCATGCAAGCACCTACTTTTACACTAGAGGGCGTATTTTTATTTTTTTCGGGGAATATTTTTGAATGCTTCAATATCACAATCAAAACAACATCTCATATAAGAATTATAAATATACTTTAAAATAGGTAGAATAGGAAACAAATAAGAAAATAATAAAACAATGAGCAAAGGACCTCCAAAAAAATCACCATAAATATTTTTTTGCCAGAAACTATAAAAATGCAAATGTGAATTTTGCAACTAAGAAAAGTTTTGTTGCAGAATCTGTTAAAAGTCTGACATGACCCAAGGAAACTTCCTTGCCTGAGCTCTCAGTAGGACACAGTAACCCTGCAACTTCAGAACACAGAAATCCTCTAATAGATAAGATGCAAGCTAACAAGCAGTGCAGTATTTCAATCAACAACTGAGATAGTTTTGCTAGTATTTTATAAAGGAACTAAGAGCATTTTATGCCATTCCACTTGGATAAAGTGTTCAGCAATTTAAATGGACTTATTTTCACGTAGTTGCTACAAGTAACCTGTGGCATTGCAGTTCAAAAATTTTCAATTCAAAATTAAAACTTCTCTGGATGACTCTGTCCTCCAGGCTTTACTTGTGTGAAAAGGGTCTCATGAACAAAATTTATAGACAAAATTCCACAATTAAATCTTACTTCTCTTGTTTCATATAGGATCCAAAATTTTCTTAGTGCTTTTTAGAAAAAAAAAAAAGTGTCCAGTTTTGAGAGGCTATTTTGCTGTTTGGTGATTTGTGCTTTCTGCATTCCCCTGGTCTCTCCTGTGCTTAGATTCTGTGGCCTCCTGGGTGAGAGACTCACTGTGGTGAGCAGTATCATCTGAAGCTTTCATAACAGTTTCCACGGTGTCACCAGTTTCCACAATAGCAGGAAATGTTGTGGAGCACTCAGAGTGCAGGGCTCTGTTCTTCACAGCCTAACCTTGCTGTGTCTTTGCTAACTCTTCTCCCCAGAGTTTGACAAGTTAGTCCTCTCAGATGCTGTGTCGTTTCTACCCCACTGGTGGAGAAAGAGTGGGATGAAGTAGATCTCAGGAGGGAAGGGAGTGAGGAACAGAGCTGTACTGTGTGGTGTGTAATCCCCCAGCACTGCATCAAGGCAGAAAATGAGAAGAGATGCAGCACCATCCCCCATTACAATCTCCACAGCAGAATGGGAGCCCTCCAAAAGCAGGTCTCAGTTTTGAGGCTCAAGGAACAGACCAATTTCTGGAATGTTTAAGACCAGCAAGAGAAGATATTTTCTGAACATATATAGAGCTATGGCACAGAAAAGTGAGAATAAGTAGCTATGACACCCAAAAGAAGCATTCGTCTTGGCTACAAGTGGCCATGTAGTGTGGTAACATCTCTTTTTTTTTTTTACTTGTCTGAGGAGTAACAACATGTTGTATATTAAAAAATTGGGGCAAATGTTCCTATTTGAAGTCTGGTCTCTTTCTCTTTATGCTCCCACTGTCATGCCTATGATGACTGATGTTACAGAGAATGCAAGATTAGGTCAGACTTGTAAGACACTTTTCAGCTATGCAGTTGAAGCAGTACTGCCATGGAGAAATGCTTCCTAATATTATTTGAATTTTTAAATGCGAATAATGTAGACTAAATGAATATCCACGAAAAGGAATTTCTTTCTATGGCTTCACCAGTCTTTTCTCCATAAAGACAGAAAAGGAGATGGAGTTGTTATGGTAAAATATTAGAAGGAAATCGATTTCAGTCAATTCTTAAATAATTATTATAATTGCAATCTTTTTGTCACCTCCAAGAGCCACACAGAGTGAGACAGTTAATGCAAAGGTGATGTTTCAGACAGAAACAACATTATAACTTGTTTTTGCATCTGTCTTATAAAGTGTTCTCAAACAGTATGACAGTATCGCAGAGAAAAGTGCATTTCCTAGTTGCTTGAAGTTTTAGCTGACAAGAGTTTATTGAGGATTCAAGGCATGCATTAATCAGTAATGCTGTATTGCCTGATATATCTTAGAGTTTAATTAACAAATTTAGTAAGGGGAAATAGCATCCGTAAGCACTGATAAGGGGATGTTCAACATAGCTTGCAAAATAAATGATGCAGTCAAAATTTAATAATTCTGATTACCCTCATACCCCCCAGGCCAGTACTTACATACAATCTTAAATTTTGCAGGTAGTTTCATTAGGTCTGTCAGGATGGACTGCCCAAGTGAAAACCCATGTGTGTTTAACTGCTTGCTGCCTGCAATCTGCTTGAGTTGGTCCAGGGGCACGTGTGAAATTTTGTGCCTTCTCCTGTAGAAGGGCATGGAGAAGGGTTTGAAAACATGAGAGTGCAGTTAACCCCTGTGTAGATCTTCTCCGGGGGAGAGAGACAAGTCTACACCGTGGTAGAATTTGCTACCAGACTGGTTTAGAAATGGCATGAGTAGGCTGCCCTGCTAGCACCGTTTATCAGGAAGAAGTGCTCCAGTAGAAGATAAATTACTTGAAATCTCTGGAGAGAAGGGGTGATTCTTCTGCAGCCTAGAGTGCAATGCCCCTTCCTTCTGTATGTTTAATCCCCTAACTTCGGCCATTTCCTGCTCATTCTGTTAGCTCTAGTAGACCTAATTGTTCTGATTGAGTGCACATCAGTTCGGTGGATTTCACAGGATGACAAAAATTAGCTGCAGCAATACTATATTCCCTCTCTGGACCCAAATGAAGAAAGCAGGCAAAAGGAAAATGGAAGGCAGGAAAGCAAGTTCACAGAAGGATTACAGTGCCTCTGAGATCCCAAATTTGAAAAAGCAGCAGTCAGTTTAACTGCCTGTGAGATGGACTATAATAGTGACCTGTTTCACAGGGGTCTTGTGAGGATTCATTAGTCACAACCCTTTGAAGATGGGAACTGCAGAATGGTAGTGTTCTGCTGACACCATAATCCTCTGCAGGTTCCTAAGTGTCATCAGGGGACTCTGCGGAAAGCAGTTGTTTTCAAATTGTGGTTACTTACCATTTATTGTGTATACAATGCATCATCACATCTATTATGTATGCATGAGTTTATATCTGCTTGGATTTTCTTTACTGCATGTTTGTTTTTTTCCCCCTCTCTTTAATTTGATTGATAAGATCTCAAGAAGAAACTAATTTCTTCATTTTGTGCTGGTGCTACCCTGGGAATGACTTAGCCTTAGCCTTTATGTGCACCAGTTAATAATTACTGGTCTCACTGGAATTTAAGTGTGCTATTCTGGGTCTTCCTGTTATGTGAATTAGGTCTCTTTGTACATCTATAATATTAGTTTGGAGTTTGTTTGTGGTTTAGGTTCATTTTATAATCTTGAAAAACTTCTGATGTATTAATGCATCATTAATTTTCAAGAGTGTGTATTCTCTTAAAGAGCTAAGGTAAAAAGATCAGACACTTTATTTCATTTGAAGTCCTCACATGAGCTGTATTTCTAGAAGTGTTCTAATTATGTGGAGTATTGAAAGCTGGGGGAAGAAGCAATGGAGTAAAGTGTTGTTGCTTCTTGACTTCTGACAGTGCTGATAAAAATCCATGAGACATTCCTATTAGAAACAGATGAGAAGTTTCAGTTCACCACCCTTCCTGTTTTTGCATAGGATGTTACTTCGGGCTCAGTTCTGGCCCTTTTTCTTGATGGGTAGCTCTTTACTCTAGAATTAGTTTCACTGATTTCAGTTATTCATTCGGACATATGATGATCACTTCCTTCACTGTTGTCCTCTCTCCAAGGACCTTGTGTTAGGATTCTTTAAATTCAGGTAAAGGAAATGGCTATGCAATTTGCATTAACTTTGAAACAAACTCTGAAAAATCTCTCTTTGCATGTTCCCATTTTGTGTCACCAAAGAGAACCAATGACTTTAGCTGTGCATTGCCTAATGCCACAGGGACACACTCATAGCCAATAGAGCTCAATGCCATTCCATGGAGTATAGCAGACTTTCAGCTACTTACATCAGCAATGAATACTGTGTAGCCTTTCAACTAGATGAGTATGTGAATGTCAAGATGCATGGGTTGTATTCGTCAATGGCATAAATTCCTGGATTTATATGAGGGCTGAATTTATGGCATCTCTTTACCTGAGGGCTAAAAGCCGCCCCCATTATTCATTTTGAGCAGGATGCTGGAACTGTTATTCCACTGATCCCAGATTAAATTCATTGCTATTGTAAGAGCACATAACTCCTTGAGTTCCAGTGAAGTGACACTGGATTTCACCAGCCATAGATTCATTTGTAGGATTTCATCCAAGACTCCAACACAACTGGAAAGTGAAACAAGACTGAAGCAGACTGTAATGGGTTAAAGAATGAGCAGTAAGGCTAGCAAAGGTGGTCAGATATGAATGAATGAAGGAATGAATGAATGAATGAATGAATGAATGAATGAATGAATGAATGAATGAACTTCTGATTCCTATTACAGACTCTGCAAGTCTATAGATTTCAAAGATTAAGCAGTACATTTTATAGGAGGCATAGTGAGCTTAGTTTGAGAGAAATGATGAATGGACCTGTACTTCTGTTTGCATTCCCAGGGTGGGAAAACTATCTATGGATTTTTAATGAACATGTACTGTTGCATACATCCTAGCATACACAGTTGAGAATGCATGATGCTTTATGTTCTGTGGCAAATTTCTTTGATGCTCTGGCCCAGCAAAGTAGATATTCTATGTAGGTTCAGGCAAATTAGTGCTGCTAGTTTTTGTTCAGCTTGATGTGGTATCAACTAATTGTGTTGATGGAGCAATTATTTGCACCATCTAGCTTACTACACCTCATTACTCCCACCTCCATTTCTAGTTTGCTGTAAAATGGCATCAGGAGGGATAAATTGCAGAACTTTGCAGAAGAGGCAGAAAGCTTTGAGAAGCTTTGCAGAAGAATATTTGGGGCTCAGAATATCTGAACAAGTGTGGTGGAGAGTTAGGGCTTGCTGGGTAAGTGCAGTAGCTAAATGTCTGCTGAAGAGGTTAGTGGTATGATTACTCATTCTAGAGTTCTAGTCTCTGATATTATCAGGCTTTGTTCTTCAGTGAGGTATGTGGTATCTGTCATCATTCCTCTTTGATAGGCTGAATCTTCTTTGGGAGCCCAGATTCTGTGGCATTGTTTTTTCATTAAGACTATCTCCAGCAATGGGATGGAAAGCTCTTGTAACTAAAATAAGGGTGTGAGAAAATCTGTAGCTTTACACAGAACAAGAATTTATTAAGGAACATTCTTTGACTGGTCACTCAGCTAAGATGCAGTAGCAGTCAAGATCTCTCTGGAAAAAATGAAAGCCCATACTAGAGAGGCAGCTGGGATGATAGTAGGCTTAGATGGGTAAAAAAGGGAGGACTCATATTTTAAACTGATTTAGAATTGTTTACTTCGTTAGAGTAGACAAACAGTCCAGGTATGACACTGAAGAACTGATGCTCTTAGTTGAGTGTCCATAACTGTCTTTGTATAAACTTTTAAACCAGAAGGAATAGATCAAAACTAGGTCACACTGGGAGATTCAATATGAGTCTTAAACACACTTCAGCCTTTATATGTAAGTGTCTATAGTTATGGCACCCATTTAAATTTATGGAAAAACAGGTAGGATTCAGGTGCCTATGTACCTGTGTCTTTGCCTCTTGAGGGTTTCTGAGACACCCACTTGTAGCTGGTACATCTGACACAGGGCCTTTACAATACCCATGTCTCTCTGCAATGGTAACTGAACTCCAGGCAGGATGTCCCAGGGCATCCCGGATGGCAATCCAGGAGATGTTCAGGGAGTTGCACTGAGCTCCTAAGCAGTACAGTTGGAAGAGTCTATGGATCAATTCAGCATACCCTAAAGTGGTTCAGAGGGTAGGTGAGAGCCATGCATCATTGCATGTATGACACAAGCCTTACAGGAAACGCATGCCCTTTTTGAAGCTCTATTTGGAAGTCATTATAGGCTTGATGGGGGAGCTAAAATGGCTCTGGTCTCCTAGCTTTGGACAACTGCATCACCGTTCGGGCCTCACTGCTGTATTCACCAATTCTCTGTTGACAAAAACAGGACTTTGGACACCTTACTTGTGCAGACACCTCCACAGAAACAGCTAGGCATGCTCATCTCAGACTGAACTTCATCCTTTACCTCTGCACTGAAATAGAGAGATCATGCAGAGGGGCTGATTTGGCCAATGTGTTGCACTCCAGTAACTCATTGTCTCCTGCACCTGAAACTGCTCTGTCTTGCTGGGGATTGTTTGTTTCCAAGCATGCGTGTGCTGGCAAAAGCCAAAGGTCTTAAGGACAGCTGTGAGCAAAAGAGAGGTTGTTGCTAGCAGGGCTGATGGCTGCTGCACTAGTTAAGGCTGAAAAGGCTTTTGTGCCCTGATAGTAGATGCTTAAGTATTGCATCCCATGAGCTTACACTTGTGTTCTTTTCAATATATAATGAGATATGCTTAGAACTTCCAGCTGTGTGATGGCAAGAAAGTGACAACTTATACAAGGGACACCAAAGTTTTCATCTTTCCACTGTTCATCCGTGGGTAAGTGTAAGTAAGGTGAAGTAACAGCATAATAGAATAATTGCCATAATATTCTTTAACAATGGGAGTCTTGCTGATAGCTGAGCATATTCAAATTAGGGTACGTAATTTCTCATGATGCAGTGAAAGACAGTATTGTTGACTGCCAGTATCCATAACATTGCAGGTAATTGCAACTGTGTATGAGCCATGCTCTTGTTTAATTAAATTTGTTTGCCCAATAATTGAAGGATTATTGTAGTATAATTGCAATTGTAGTGTACTGTGTTATTTCTGAACAATAGAAAAGTAAAGGCTAAAGGGTATCCAGTGGAACAAACTATCTCCTGCATGCAAATAAATTGTCCAGTTGCTGTTATAAACAAGAAGCATTGTGTTCTGCCAGACTTGCAACAAAGAAATCATTATATGTCTGGCCTGTGTGTTGAAGAACAATAATTCTCTATTTCCAAAATTAAACCCATAATTAACCTATTATTATGAGTACACAACACAAGAATGAAGAAAATGATAGTGTTAGGCCCCTCTGAGTCTCAGATCCCCAATTAGCAATCCCTGAATCAGTGATTCAAATTTTTTCCACATGAAGATTGCTTCATGCCTGACTCTCTGTTGGTTATGGAGGCATCACTCCGTGGTCTGAGTCACCGCAATGCTTCTCTTATTATCCACCTGCCAAACAGAACAGTGCCAGGAAAGGCAAAGTCTCATTGGGATGTACCTCAAGTACCTTGGGAGGTGACTTAGACTCTGTTAGTTACTGAAAACCAGAAAATGATAGAGGAGCCCTCTGACTGGTAGACCATGGCAACAGATTTATATATATATATATATATTAGCTAATAAAAATAGGCTGAAAAGTCTTCTCATGCCCTTCTTCAGGGTTGCATATGATTTTCCTTTGGGTATGGCCAGGAGTCTTGGTTTTGATCATACAGTCTTAATAAAATCATGGAAAATAGAGTAAAAAAAGGCAAAAGTGACATTTCAAGTTTTCTACCACAAAGCAAGTCCTCTAAATTACAATTGAGAAATGTTACATTTTGTATGTGTTATTAATGCATCACTGAACTTAAAATGAAGACATTGTTGAGATCATCTGGGCACAGTGACAAATAGCAAAAGTTAGTAAAAAGCCCCTGGGTAGATCTTCAGTATCACCTAAGCTTCTGTAGCAAATGAGGGAGAACACTGCAGCTAAGGAATTTGCTATGTTATTTAAGCTGGCTGACAGTGCAAAAACAACTTCAAATTTTGAAACACAAAACTGCCATGAGTCAGAAAATAGAGAGAACAATTTTATCGTGACTCACTCACATCCTATCTTCAGGTTTAAGGCTGAAGCCAATTGGGCAGAGTCTGGAATACCCTGCATGGGTAGGGTGTAAACAAAAGCCAGATGACTATGTTTTTTCTTTTTGCCATGGGAACTTGGAGGAAAAAACATGATCCAGGGCAAGAAGTAAAGAAGTTCCAGGTAAAATATGCTTTACTGACATTTAATCATGACCAAATTTTCTATCCCATCTGTTATTCAAGTAGCTTCATTCTTCCTTGACACTTCTGTGTTTTTGCCTCCTGTGGTGCCTCCAAAGAGGCTTCTTTAACCCCTGCCTTCCTTAAACTGCTCTTTCCTTGTGCCCATATCAGTTCTCCAGCCACATCACTTTCTCCCCTGCACACCCATGTTTTGCTGGTGAGCAGATATTAAACTGCTTAGGCACTGAGGCCAGTGTAAAAGAGATCTTGAAACAGCTTTTCTTTTAAGTAGGAGTTCCTTTGCTTCCTCGCCATGTGATCCTAGTTGCTTTAGCATGAATGATCTATACTAGAACAGTCGCACAGTAGGAACACTGCTCTGCTATGATCTCTGCTCCAACTTGGGACACTCAGCTGTGAGCCCAGGTGTTTACTAGTCCAGTGAAATATCACTGTCCTGAATCCTGATATTTGGAGTAGAGATCTCTCCCTGTCCCTTTGCATGTGTTTCTTTGACTTCCAGGTCACAGCATATGCATAAAATAACTCATCTGCTTGGGTGAACTTAGACAGTGATGCACACAGCTGGAAGATTCAGTCCAAGAATTTACTTTTTAATTCTGACTGCATTAGAAGGCTCTCTGCTCTGCTTTCTGAGGATGCCTGTAGGGACCTTGTTTTCAACATACACTTGCGGGGGTGGGGGGCAGGGGGAGGAGAGAAGGGAACTATCTTGAGAAATACCATATGTGACAGAAAAGGAAGGAGTTGGATTTCTAATCTAGCTACAAGGCTTGCAGAAAATCCAAGTCAGACCCTAATTTTTTTGATTTAGGCATAACGTGTATACGTATATTTTCAGACAACAGGATCAACAGTTCTCAAAATTTCATCCATCTTCCTAAGGAGGGACTCCTGGGGTGGCCCTGCTTTGCCATACCCCATCAGCTCCCATACCCTGCATCAGTATGGGGAGTGCACACAGAGGTGGGTGCCAAGGGGACTGGTAGAGCAGTGATGTGGCTGTGCTCCCTCTCTTGTATCTTCCCTCACACTCACTCTGGCTGGAGCAACCTGCCGTGCTTATATGCCTTCTGCACTCAAATCCACACTGGAGAAAATTTCCCTGAGCTAGACAGAGTTGCAGCATGTGTGGCACGTGGTGTGTACAGTTCAGCGGTTTTGGTCATTAATGAGGTGCTCTAGAGACTGCCTGGGGAGTCTCATATGTCATATTAACAGGTGCTCTGCTCTCCCAAGCAGCATCCTTCAGGTGCAGCATAAAGCTGCAATCCTGTCTGCTGACAGGTACCACTGATCTGATGGTACATCTTTTCTATGGAAATAGTGGTGTTCTACCAAGTATTTAAGAAATCGTAAATTGTTTGTCTGCACCCTCTCTCCAAAAGCATGAAGATTGATTAAAAATTTTAAGTTTAGAAAGTAAAATAAGTCACTCAATCAGCACCAAAATAAGGAAGCCAGTTTTCCTTTGGGTTTGGGTTCCAGTCCCTCTCTTTTCACCTAGTGACCCTGCCTTTGCTGCAAATTCCTAGCACCCTTGCAAACAGGTCTAAAAGTCTGCACATGCTGACTGGCATCCCAGGATCTGTCTGTTGAATGCTTGCTTTGTACAAACTTATATTTTTTTCATTTTTTGTCCCCCCAAATTATGGTGAAACTGGCAAGGAAGGTGGAAAGTTGCTGAGACAGCTCCCTACCAGATGGCCAGCATGATAGCACAAGTTTCTTTCCTCTAAGAAAGAAGATGATGAAGTCTATATTTTGCAATTTTCTTCTGAATTTGGAGACTCCAGTGTTTCTTTGAGTCGCTGGGGACTTTTCCAAATTTTCTTTGGAAAAGAATAGTAAAGGTGCTATTCTTGTCTAAATGAATGAATGTGGGAGCTGTGAATGCAGCACTGCATATCCTGAGAAGGAATAAAATTATAAATTGGCTACAGATGGCATGAGAGGAATATGCTAATTTTAGTGCTCAGGTTTTTTGTTTGGTTGCAGTTTATTTTTTTGGTTTGGTTTTGGTTTTTGTTTGTTTTGCTTATTGTTTTTTGTTTTGTGGGGTTTGTTTGTATGTTTTATTTTGTTTTGGGGTTTGGGTTTTTTTTTGCTACCTGCCCTCAGTGAGTTATATTGTTTATTAGAACCGGAAAGGGAGAAATTTGTACAGATAAAGAATTCTTTATATCTGTTTCCTTCAGGTGATTCCTGTTTGTGGCTATATTCCTCTCATCCTTGGCAGTGTTGCTGCATGCCTATTATCTACCTCATAGGTAGGTAGGTAGGTGTGGGAACATTTTTCTGAATCTTATTTTTTTTGAGCTTTGATCATTTGCAGTGCTTTTGTCTGAACTACTAGTTATACCACATCTTTCTTGAACACTGGTACCTTAAGGGAACCAGCTGAGGATTCTGGCAGTACTGAGTAGAACACAAGGATTTTTTCATGTATATTAAAGACTATATTTCTGCATGTGTGTCCCAGTATGATGTTTACTTTCTTTGTGATATCATGGCAATGTCTACCTTCAGCTGTGAATTACCACTGCTGCCTAAGTGTCCTTTTCTTCTTACTCTGAATTTGTATGCTCCTGTATTCAAGTGGTGCTCTGCACTTTCCAGTTTGATTTTCATCTTGATGCTTTTCAGAAGCCGACGGGAACCTTCTCAGCCTTTGGCTGCAGCCTTCTGGGGGACTTGTGCTTAGCTGAGGAAAGAGACTGTGTGAGCTTCAGATCAGCTTCAGCAGAGCTTGTGCAAGGGAACAGGTGTTTGTACCAACAGCTCTATACAGAATTATAAATTGCTGTTATTACTGGCACAAAAAAATGATGTACAAAGACACTTGGACTACAGGTCTGTCTCACAGTATTAAAAAATCAAGTTAAAAGCTGTTTAAGAAAATACATAGTGGTGTCAATGCATCCTCTAAGTAATCCTCTAATTCTTTGCATTGCCTGTTGCCTTATATCAAGCATAGAATATCCACTTTTCAAATTCCTTATGATACTGTCGGCTGTTTTTCAAAATGTGGCAATTATTGCTCTCCCACAGGGGGAGATAGCTAAATAATAAGGATGCTTCTGCAGCTCCCCTTATAGTAATAAATAATACAATGCATGGTGCTGCTAGTGTGATTTTTTATGAAGTAACATTTCAGTAAAACTGCTTACCAAACACACTGAGTATGATTTATAGGCACGAAATTATGACTGTCTGGCATTCCTGAGCAATGAATTATTTATTCTTGTGGACAGAAGACAAAGTTTTCTATATTGAAAAATAGTTGATACCTCTTTAATTACAGCCTAGGCACAATGTGCACATTGTGCTTTTTAACCACCCACTGACAAACACTAAGGTGCAGTGGACCTGCATTTCCTAATGTATGAAATTGCTCCTAGGATCCTGCAGGACCCATGAGAAAATTGCAAAGAATTCTTACTTACCCCTTAGCAAGTCTGTCTCGGCTGAATAAAACTTCTGTCTTTCTAAAGGCTTCATTCTTAAGATCTTATATTTAGATGACCCCCTAATGGTTCACCAGAATCTCAGCTTAAGGTGCCCAGCTGACTTTCAAATACTTGCTTTTAATTATCATTCTTTTCTTTCCCCTGAGATTAATTTTGAAAATATAAGTCTCAGGGTGCATGTGCTTAAGGAATTGTCTTCTGTTGACATTTCTCCTGTGTATAAAAAAGCAAAACAAACCAAAACAAGAATTTGATAGCTCCAGTGAGATTTCCACTGCCATGAGAATACTTGGTTCTCTTTTTATTTTCCTCTAGGCATCAACCACACTATGTCTAGACTTAGTAATTATTTCGGCACAGCAAATGTAGGGTTGCAGGAAGCAGGCTGTGAAAAGAAACCACAGATGAGAGATGCTAATTACATTTTTTGATGTGCTACTGGAGCTCAGATAATGCTAGCAAGGTAAAAGGGCCCATAAAGACTAAAATATGCACTCGTGCTTAAGATGATGTGGGAAGCTATCACCAAAAGACACTCCAAAGAGGATTTATCAGGATGGAAAATAGCAAGTGGCTCAGTCCTCACTATTCATTAACTATAATGTAAACAACTTAATTAACATTCAGGAAGACTGTTCATTTGTTACAAGTCCCATTAGGAAGTGAGCTAAGCATCTATAGTGAGGAGAGTAATACAGAAATAACATGATATATTGCAAAGGTGAAGAAATGGACCAAACCTGTAGCCCACAGGGTCAGGCTCTGCTCTTGGGGATTCATTTCAAGGATGACTATAAGAAACTAAAAAGTGTGAATCATCTCCCACAGGCTTTCAAGGTGTTTCAAACTATGGTTTAAAATTTATAATTGTGGCTCATCTAATATCCTCCCTCTTTTAGAAGGGTTTGATTCAAAATGCAGTCTCCACCAGTCCTTCCATCCCTGACCCCTGTGCACATGAGACATCCAAATCATGTAATCTTGTTCTCAGCAGAACTGGGTTAGTTATCCTATATATGGCACATCTATGGAACAGAAGGCAGGGGCTGGTGGATAGAAATGTGTTTTAGAAAGAAGTAACTAGAATCTGGAAAAAATAGAAGCTCATCACACTCTCTGAATAGTCAAAGTTAGTCTTCAATATAAGGGACACACAGGAAGAGCAGTAGTATCTAAGATATTATTAATGAAAAGGATGACAGCAGGACATAAGCATCTGACATGGGAGTCATCATCACCAAATGTGACAGAATTGTGCACTTTGGCCATGGTTCAAGAAATTTCTTAGTTTAAAAGCAGAGTGGCAAATAGTGACCTCCTTGTCACTATTTGATCTCTGGCTTGCAAAATCAGATTTTTTTTATCAGTTAGTTTGGAATTAACAGTGGTGGGAAAGGGTTGGTAAAAGGATGACTATGACTTTATTTAGTGTTTTTAATGTTACTTTTCCAGTTACTAGCAGGGGTACTTTGATACCTGTCAGTGTCATGTGGATGCAATTTACCCATTTTGTCTCCCCTTCTGCTGTCTGAAACTGTAAATTCTGCTTCCAGAGAACAGAATTATTAGAGTAGCTATGTGACAAATTGTGTTGCCATTTACCCACTGAGGTTTTTTATTAAAAAGTATCACCATGAAAAATAACTTTCTTTACCATTTTGAATTGTGCTGTGATATTTTGCTGTGAGACATTTTTCTGTTTCTTCCACTGTTCAGCTTTGACAGAAGACCAACACAGTATGTAATTTCTTATAATAAAGGAACATAACCTTGAGCAGATTATGTTGATTTCCCTAAGAAATATTATCCACATTTTCCTTTTTTGTAGAAACTTGTTTTATGGACTGATGTATATTTAAACAGTACAGTGATGATATAGTAAGGCTCAAACATTTGTAAAACCAGGTATTTAGTGCTATAGCATAAAGCAGAAAGGTGAACTGCATTCCTGTTTTTCAACAACAGAAAAACTCTTAAAATCACAAAGGCAGTTCCTTAACCTCATGCTCTAGGAAAATACCTGTTTCACTGGTGCAAGGTATTGGCTGCTGTACTGGGTCCCCCTGGATAATGTCTGTATGAACATCTGTAGATCTTTAATAATCTCTTTAGCCATAGTTGTACTGGAGTAGACTAGAAGTGAGTAGAGATTATTTCATGCATAGATTAAATAATAGTGATGGCATGTTTTTCAGCTTCTTGCTTATCTGCAGCCAGCCAGGCCTCTGTTTCCTTCTCTGCATTAATTTGTCTTATCTCTAGTTTCCCTCTAGAGGCACATCAAGAACTAAATTAATTGAAACCCATTGGTTTCATTCCGAGATCATTTATCCTAGCGCTTTATTCCCTTTATACAAGAAAATGTGGTTGCTGTTGCTAGTTTAATTTTGTTTACATCACCCTATGAAAGGTAGCAGACCAGCTGACAACTTTTTCCCCTCCTGTCCTTGCTATATTGCCTCCTATTGTGGTACTCGCAGAATTTGTTCTGCCTCCCCAGTAGTGATTACAGAAAAGTCAGGCTGCCAATTTTATCCAAAAGAGACTGCTTACCCTACCCTCCTCTCCCCAGGCTGAGGCTCCCTGATTACAAGCAAATCTGGTCATAAGACAGTTTGGTTTTGCTTTACTTCATAGCCTTCATAAGAAGAAACAATGGAAGTAAGATAAGCAAGGAAGAGTGTGAAGGAAGAAGAAGACTCAGAAACAAAAAGAGACTCAGAAATCAAATACACTCAGACTGCCACTCGGGCCACAGATTTGTCAGTGAGGATACCCAAGGTAGATAAGAAGTAGGAGTGGAATGGTGGTAGTGCAGAAGAAAGAGAGACCAAAAGACACTTAGGCAGGAAGTGGACAGGCCAAGAGGAAGAAGCAAGAATAGAGGTGAGTGTGAGACCAGTCTCTTTTCTGGGTGTGACCACAATGACCAGAGCTTCAAAAGTTCAGCTGGAGACAGCGAATTCAGAAAATATGTGTACCTAACCAAAAAAACGCCCGTCATAAAGGACAATGGTTAATGACCTAAACCTGAAACCACCTGCAGCGTCTATATGAGTAGTTCAGTAATTTAGGTGCATGCACAATGTAAGTGCAGGTGTGTGTGTGCACTGGGAGGGGAAAGTGGAGAGTACTTTACCTGTTATAACCTGTCCTTAAACAGCCCAGATTGGATGACGTAAGGTTGAGCTGGAAACAGAACCACAGAGCTGAAATACATCTTAAGACTACTCCTTGGAAATATTTAGTAGATTCTAAAAAGCATCCCCAGAGAGTCAATTTCAGATATCCTTAAATGTCCATTTTCTTGCTGACATATGCATGATCATTCTCAGACAACTTTATATCTAAAAGATATTTAACTAACGTTTCTCAGGCAAGATTCACTTTCAGCCAGCCTTCTACAGGAGTGCAGAGGGTTGATTTTTAAGAAATTGAATGACTGTCTTGTGTATTTTTTTCTCAAATACAATTAGAATTCCACTCTGAAAGGGTGGGCTTAAAGCCATGAGGAATACCACAGCTAAGTTAGGATGATGCCTAACAAGAAGAGGAAGATGTAAGGGACAGATGGGTTGTTATAATAGTGAACAAACATGCTCACTTAATTTCCCTTTAAATTATGTCAATTTATTGCAAAATACTGGGAAAAATCTAACTTCCCCATTGACAAGAGTCTATATGAGAGAATTATTTGAGGATGTGTAACTGCAGAGTGTGTTTGCTATGTAAAAGTGCAAGGGCTTTACTGTGTAAGCTTTGTGCTAAGTAATAGTAATGAAGTAGCAGATCTGAGCCTGAAAATGTGACCAAACCCTTGCTGTTTGACTTATGAAAGACTGAAGCTGCAGCTGACTCTTTCAGAATGTCACTGTGAAGAGTGACTCCCCCGATCAGCACTTGTGTCCTCCTGTGCAGAGGTTTTTGCTTGAATTTGTGCAAGTTCATGTGAATCATGCAAACTAACCCCAGTGCTGTCTTTGCAAATAACAATGAATAGCAATTAAGTACAAGGGTCATGGTAAATTCATGCTGCATCAGAAAGTTAAGCCTTCAATAAGTTTCAGAGCCTAAAACCACAGAAGCAAAAAATAAATGATAGTGACTCATGAGGGCTATAGAGGAATTCTTTTGAATTAATAACAATATTCATGTGCTGCTTTCCCGTCAGCACACCAACCGCAAGTATCCAGAGGCTGTTGGAAGAGTGTACAACGTAAGACTTTCATTGTGGGGCGTGACTGGTGCTGATGAGTGTCCCATTCTACTGATGGGTCCTTCTGCTGCCACTTTGCTACAGGGTACAGCAAAACCTGTCATTTATTAAGTGCATTGGTCAGCCTGACAGGTCTGCTCTGATGGCTCAGAATCAAGCTGCTGGGACACATTCAGTGAACGGTTCAGCAGTTCAGCTCTTTAACTTTTTATGATACCTTAACACTGGATTCCTTTATTCAGAGCTTCAGTGACATGGAGCCAGGTGAGGGAACAAGCTACAGCTCGGTCAGGCAGGTCTGAAGCCTGGAACATATTAGTTGTTGATTGCATTTTTCTATTACTGATTACAATTCCTTGAGCAGCTTAGCTGTCAGAAATAGCACCTTATTTGTGCTTATCTACTGGCCCTAACTGATATTTAGTATTTTATTTCAGAATTGTTCTTTAGTTATTAACACACTATGAGTTTGGCTGATAATTAATGTCCATTTAATTTAGCTCCCATTTTAAGAAAAGTTGTTCATAATTCCCTGAGAATTGCTTAAAACTGACTCATAAGGTTTTGAGGTATTTTGCAACTGGGAAGCAATGATCAGGGAAGAAGTTTCACACAGATTTAGTGTGATACTTGTACTACTCAATCAAGTGTTCTCCAATAAGGTCCTATCAGTTCCCCCTAGGTCTTATTCAGTTAGCATGTGAGATCATTGACTCTTGATTTTACATATTTATTACTGTTTGGGCAAAAGGTGTTATTGCAATTAATTCAGGCTACAAAGGTCCATATTCTTGTTCAGTTTCTTGGGAGTCCCAATGGAGTAGTTCACCTGCCATCAGGGCAGTCTACATTCAATGTGAGGTCTCAAGAAAATTTTAGTTGCCCAAAAGGTTGGGTATATACTTTTTAGTGTTGCACCATGGCTACAGGCAATATTATCAAACATTATCCTGTATGGGAGGGAGCAACATGACAGCAACTTTCTTGTTCATTTCCAGGAAAAGTTGTAACATAATTTTTCAGGTGTTATTGCTATAAGTTATTACTGCCATGGGCCAAATTCTGTTTACATTTCTATCCCTTGCTGAAAGGTGATAGTATTCCAAGTCCTTCTCTTGGTAAGACAGACTGTGTCTCTTGTCACTGCCATTTGTGTAAATGGGGAGTTTGTAAAAAAGGTTTATATGACAGTGTATAACAAAGTTCACATTTGAATCCTAAGTACTCTTTCCCTTTCTCTCACTTTTTTCCCCCTTCATTCTGTAGCTCTTGAACTACTTGATACTGCTTTTCCAATCTTCTGTCCATCTTTGCCAGATAAATGGCTTTTGACTCCTCCAAGAGTTGTAGTAGAGAATAACTGAGATCAGGGATATTCTTGTTTTGCTTTTTCATTTTTTTAAAATCCTCTCTGAACACTTGTGTTCATTTTTATAGTTTTTCTTGTGATTCTATCAAAAGCCATTCTTCCATCCAAAACCACTTTTCCATTCAGCTCTTTAATTAAAGCAGGGTAGAGACACAATCCTACTGATTAGTTTTAAGAGTTGCAGACAACGCTTTCTGGGGTTCAGCTCTTCATGTAGTCCAGCTGCTGGTTTAGTTTGCTGAATCCAAGTAGGGATGCTTCATTTCTCCAAAAACCTGTCCTTGGAGAAAATAAATTGAACAGTAAATTCTTCCCAAGCAGCTGAACATCCCTGTCTGCCCACCACCACCACAGACAGATGAGTTACTACAGCTGTAGGTGAGGGTTTGAAGCACTGGGTTCTACTTTCTTTTGTGATGCCAACACCTCTCAGCCCAGAACTGCTACTTGCACCTCATCTTTTGGCACAAGCTTCTGGGTCTGGCAGCAGCAGGATTTCTCCTTTCTTCTCTCTATTTCCCTTCAGCATCACCCAGAGCCTCAGTGCTGAGTACAGGTCCTGCACCCTCCCCTTCTCTGAGAACAGCTTCTCCTCAGCTGCTGTTGCCAAGAAGGTGAAAAGATGTTGGTGGAGGAAAATGGCTGCTGCTGCTAGGATCAGTAGTGGGAGACTGAGACCATCTCACTCTGAAAGAGGGTGTAGAAAAGTTATGTGATGGATCTGGTGGCTTTTAAATAGCCACCCCTGCTCCAATTTCCAGCTACTAGGTGCCTCTCACAGGCACAGCACACCCTACTTTTCTCTCTTACCCTTTCAGACTCCATTGTATGAGAGGAATGTTACATGCATATGATGCTAATCTGTGTAAAATTCAGCCTTTAGGTCTTCTCAACAGCCAAAATATAATATATGCATATAATCAGGGAGTGGTTACAGAATGTCTTGATTAATCTCTTGAACGTTAGAGGCAAACTGTGGGAGCCTTAAACACCTATGTCGTTAGACAACTGCATCTGAACATGTATCATTAAGAGACAAAGTTTTTACAAAGCAAAATGGAGGAAACTATCCTACATCGCTGTCTGAATGATTAGGATATTCCTTGAAAAGTCACTGAAGCCTGTCACTCAGGCTGCGTCAGTCTGAGTGATAGGCTTCAGTCTCAAGCAGTATCTTTTTTAAGGTCCAACTCAGTGTGAGAAACAGAAATAGTGAACAGGGATGAGAACTGGCTGAGAAGGCTCGCATGCCACTTGTTCTAGTCCACACACCACAGTGGGTGGGCTGTTACCCCTGTGACAGCTGTCCTTGGGCAAAGCATGGCAGCAAAACACATGCTGTGAAGTATGTTGGTTCCTCAATATATTTCTGTAAAGGGTAAATCCATTTCTGAGCAGCGAGTCAGTGTATAGCATAGCCTGTGCTTCACTCATGGACCACTCTAGCCATGAATATACCCAGGAAGGTATCATAGGGCTTGGTTTGTCCTCTGAGAAGTGGAGATTTACACCTCCGCTGTGTCAGAGAGAAGAAATAGAATAAGAATTTAAGCAAAATTGGACAGAAGTTTGTAATTTCTACATCTATAGGTTTATTGTCATGGATACTTTTTGCTATATGCACATTGCAGATGCAAGTCGTGTCCTCTTTTCTGTAAAGCTATGAAATTACTCCTAGAAGAAAAAGTGACAACATCAGTTTGAAAAACATACTTACATGATCTATTTTTCTGGGTTTTATTAAGTCAATGTTTTCTCCTACAAATACGGTTTGTCATTCACCAGAAGAATTGAAATGTAGACTTAAGTTACACATAGGTATAAAAAGCATAAAACAGCACACACGGTACCACTGTTTAGACCAGAAAACATTGTGTTGTCCCACAGATAAGAGCACTATTCAAGCTCAGCTCAGTTGCCTTCTGCCTTGGGGATTCAGTCTTCAAAGCTGCAGATGTTTCTGCTTCTTCTCCCTCAGCTGATGAAGCCCTGCTGGCTTTCCCCTGATGTTTCTCACCCATGTCTGGAGCACGCACCAGGGAAACACAGGGCCATCCCATTCTGCTCCACCAGAGGTTGTAAAACCTTGGGCTCCTACTGGCTCTTCAGAAATGTTTTCCTCCTTCTCTTAATATTTATGTACAATATATGAAGGGATACGATTTTTGTCTTTGATTTAGACATATCTCTTGCCTCATACTTAAACAATAACTTGAAAAATATTTTACAAAGAAAAAGAACATTGTTCATCTGAATGTCATTCATTATTATATTGCTATATTTTATACCCTATTATTAATATATACAAAATTTCTTAATTGCCTTTTACAGATGCATGGAAGCATATAATATAACAGTTTTAAAGTATCCCATCTTTAGATTTTTTTTTTCCTTGGCTCATGTCAATCTTTAATAAACTATGGTTGCTTGGAGGATATAGGAAGTATTTGGAATGTTGTTTAAAGTTTAATAATAGCTGGTAGCATTGTCCATTTGCGGCCTGAATGGTTGGAACACCTGTCAGGGCGATCTGGTAGAGATAGCAGCATCATAAGACTTAAACAATCATGGAGGGCTGTTAATGTGCAGTGTCAACAGGTGCCAGGTCCTGTTCTTTGTTTGGGGCTTTTCTTTTCTTCGCCTGCGTTTTGTTGTTGTTTTCCCTCTGTTCTCGGTTTTGTCTTCGGGCTGCTCGACCTTTGCTTTCCTGTCTTGTCTCCTTGCTTTCATCTTTGTTGGATTTTTTCCTTTTCTCCTCCCTATTTTTTTTCCCTGAAAAAAATGATGGCACATTAGAAGATTTGCTCAGGTTGTTGCAATTTCCGAGTCCCTCACTTTGCCACTCCTGGATTAGCACATCCTGTTAGGAGCTGAACACTAGTATTAGTATTTGGAAATATCCAACTCTTCATCAATGGCCACTGGATTTGCACCTCCCAATCAGTCTGACTCTGAGCAAAGAGATGAGAACTCCCTGGGTAGTCCTGGTGCTTTAGAGCTGGTGTATCTCACACACTCATTGCCTGTCTCCCACAGTCAGGGGCATAACTTCAACAAAACACCACTGCCTGGTGGACAACATCAACCACTGAAGCCAGGTAGCATGGAAGTTAGCAATTTTGTTACTCCCCTTCTCTGCCAAAGCTCAGCATCTATGCCTCTCCCCTCCCTTGACCTCCACCACATCCACATCCCCAGGGATTCTTCATATTGCAACATGAATTCAATGACAAAATGTTAGCTCCAGCACAGGTATGTGATCATCTTCAGACTAAATTGTGGTGTTCCAAGTTTCAAGTCAAGCTTTAGGCAAAATTCAGTATTCAAGTACTTTATTGCTTTAAATACTTACAAACAAGATTTTGAGGATTTTGTTGCTGCTACAGACCTCTGCAGTAAAGCATCCTGTCCCCTTAGGAACATTAAAACTTTGTATATTTCTGTGGGGGTGATATTATGGTGTGCATTTATGCTTACAAATAAGAAAAAGATTCTTTATACTGAGTGTGGTGTGGCACTGGAACAGGTTGCCCCACAGAAACTGTGGATACCTCGTCACTGGAAATGTTCGAGGTCAGGCTTCGAGCAGCCTCATCTAACAAAATATGTCCCTACCCATGGCAGGGAGCAGTTGGAAATAGATGATCTTCAAAGGTCACTTCCAACCCAAACATTTCTGTGACTCTATTTCTCCTATTTGCTTTACAAACCAGTGCAGGAATGACATTGAATTGAACTTGTATTTACACACAAGCCTAAAACGCATTAATTTTTTTTTTCTGTGTGGAAGTGGTTTATCTACTGAGCTATGCAGCCGAAATTCACCTATGGTTAGATGAATCCCAATGATATCTTGAAAGGCAACCTCGCTTAAGACTTTCATGACAGAATGTCATACTGACCTGTATGCCTCCCTCCATGGAGAAATCTCTGGGCAAGTATTGAAAAGCATCTGGCCAAACTCTCTTTTATGATCTCCTGATAATGATACTACTGAAAATAATCTATCCCTCTTTGTTGCAGGAAAAACATACTTTTTGCTTTTATATATCAGCAGACATAATCCAGGCTTTCCTACACCAATAGTGGGGTAGTAACACAAACCTGGCAATAGCTCTTGCTGTTGAGGGTGCTGAGTGCAGGGAATCCTGTCCATTCCAGCCTCAAAACCAAAGCTGGGATTTTTTGATGCCCCTCTGGGCTCTATGGGAGGGTGTCACAGTGGGGGAGTAGAACAGATAACCATCAAAGAGGTGCTTATCAGGTAAAGGGACATTCAGAGGAGGTGAAGAGAAGGCAGAAAACAAAGAGCAAGACTAAGATATGAGAATATGCTGAATCCTCTCCTTGTTGTATAGATCTATGGGATTATTTACAGCTTGTCCATTCCTTACCGCCAGTGTCTGGGATCAGAGAGCAAGAGAAGGTTTAGATACACAAGTTTAGTTTAGTTTAGTCAAGTAGGGGCAAATATCTGCTTTTATCATCTGTTGTTTCTGAAATGTGCACTAAGGCTTTAAATGTAAAATGACGAATTTTAGGGAACCTGTCAGAGATTACCTGAATATACACTCACATATCTGCAGAATCTTAGTTTGTCAATGCCATATAAGATGCATAGAGGTGAGCAGAGGAGACCTGCAGAATGGGCATGGGAGGCTCAGCAAGAGCTACCATGCACTGGGAGAACTGGGAGAGTTCCATGCAGAAGTGAGCTTGCATCTTACCCAGCTATAATGTCTTTTACTAATGGTTACATGACAGTATGGGATTTCATTCCAGTGGTTTGTAAATACAGTTGGCCCAAGATGAAATGTTATTTGAATGGAAACTGTCCAGATGTTCAGTGTTTGACATTGCTCACTTGGTGATTAGCCAAAATCATTCAGCTGTGACTTCCCAGCCACAATTCTTTATGTATGTTGGAATGACATGTAATGGTTTCCCTTTGTAATGGACCAGGATGTATGTATTTATATGTATGTGTGTGAAGATACCAAGAATAAGATCTCTCTGTCTAGCTAGAGACTTATATAGTCATGGCTTCACTGTGTTTTAATCACTGGTGTCTTTATAAAGCACAAGGAAAACTGACCTCTGGAAAACACTTAAAAGTGAGCCTTAATTCTCTTCTACTCTGAGAATAGCTAGTTTGGAGTCCTTTTTGCAATTCTGTACATGGCTTAATGCTACCACCACTCTGCTGATGCCATTTCTGAAAAAATCTGCCCTCAAGACCTGTTCTGTTCTGGTAATGCAGTGAAGCATTACCATCTTTGCTGGTTCTTTACTTCCTTTCACTACTATTTTTAAAAATGGGAATTTCTATATGACAGTATAATGTTATTTCCAGTCAGTCCTCAGTTTAGCTTAGACCCAAGGGAAGATTCTACCAGCAGTTATCTGCTAGAATTGTGGTATATCTGGAGCTACGTTCTTGTATACATCTTCCTCCCTGTTCATATCCCTGCTCTCTTCTTCCCAGAAGCTTGTTCTGGAATATTTTTTTCTTCTTCCTACTACTTGCTGACACTCACTTCATAGCAACACATGGAGCTGGACACCAGCAGTTGTGGAAATTCATTGGAAATTTGGACATTTGGCTATTTGTGAAATGAAAAGTGAAAAAATTGCATGGGCCATTATGTTTACACACTCATCTCTGAATAAGAGATGGCCTTCCAGTACTTTGAGAGAGCTTATAAAAAAAGATGAAGAATGACTCTTTATATGGGCAGATAGGTGATAGGACCAGGGAGAGTGGTTTGAAACTAAAAGAGACGAGAGATTAGATTAGATGTTACGAGGAAGCGTCCCGCGGGGAGCGGTGCGGGTGCGGGGCCGCGCGGGGGCGCCGCGGTACCGCTCGGGGCGGGCGCGCATCCCGCGGTCCCGCACGACCCAAAACTGCCCTCCTCGACATCTCCCCTCGAGGCACGTCCTCGGGAGCCAGCGAGGAGCGTTCCCCTCCCGGCGCCCTTCCTCCGAGCTTGCCTTGCCGTTCTGCCGTCTTTATGTTGCCTGAGGGCGAGCTTTCCTTAGTCGGCCAGGAAGAGGATGTTAAGAAAAGGCAGCGTGTTGTGCCACAACGTGGGGAATATCATACTTTCCTGGTGGGTTGCAGAATTCTTACAGGGGTACACTAACGCTACCAATGTTTATTTCTTCCTATGGATGCAATAAACCCTTTCAAAATAGATTAGATTAGATAGATAGATAGATAGATAGATAGATAGATAGATAGATAGATAGATAGATAGATAGATAAAAATAGGTAGAATGAAAATGAAACATTTTCCAAGAGAATGTTTTGCTCATGAAGATGTGGATTCATGAGCCTCTAATATTTCTCTGATGCTGTACATTACAACTGTTGTATTACAAATATGAATACTTGTAATATATACTGCAATAAAGTAATTATTTGGCATTAAAATATCTTTTATTCTAGAACCAAAACTTTTTACAGAGAACTGTACTGGAAGAATTAGTTTGCAGGCACTGTCCAGTGACTTTTCTGGTACATAGGAGATATGTTGCTGCTTCTAATAATAGCAAATTTGTGTATTGATGAAAATCTGGGGACTAGCTATGATTTTGAGAAGTGCAGTAGTTCAAGTTGAATGCAGACATGAAATTAACTCAGATGATAATATAGTTAACATGTCAAATAAGATTCAAAGTGCTGAATTCTTGTTAATCTAATTTATAGCCCCTGGTCAAAGAAACTCCTGTATCTGTATTTATGCAATCCATGTCTGACTACATCAATAAGTATGCAAACTACAGTATTTCAGAGAAGTTTTTGTATTATCTCATCAGATGTGGTGTTTCCACTACACTTATAGCTCTATTTTATGGATTACAGGGAGGAAGTGTTGGTCATGGCTTGGAAGACGTTGGTACTCAAGATCACTGTGTGGCAGAGGGTTACTTACAAAATCATGACTGATGTGGACTAGCTACCACAGATGACAGATTTAATCTACTTCAGGTGTTGTCCCACCTATTATATTGAGCTGTAATTATTACAGGGAAGTCAGTACAGTGCATTCTTTAGGCACTGACATCCCAAACCACCATAGGAAGACATAAAATAATTGTGCAAACTGCTTTGGTTTGATGGGGGAGGGGGGGGGAGGGGTGTTGCAGGGTAGGCCTCATGGAAACTGCAGAGGGGTGAGAATCTGGCATCAGACATTTAGGATAATTGTATTTCTTTCATCCATTCCCATGAAGAAATTTGCCCTGGGAGAGCAGAAGGGGCAAGAAGAATCACGGGACTGTACCTGTTGGGGTTACAGGCATGATGAAATAGGCTCCTCTCTGGAAGGGTCCTGGTGCTTCTACTGTGCCTGTCACCATGGACCACAAAATCCTCTCCACTAAACTGTATTAAACTGAAGAGCTATAATAACAGACCATGAGCCACTGTTGTAATATGCCACAGTGTTCTTTCACACCCCTCCCAGCCTTGTCTCACCTCTTGGTGCTTTCCTGGTTGTAGCAGCGCTGTCAGCACCAGTGCTCCAGTACCCATGCCCCAATCCCTCCATACTCCACAGGTTATGGGAACAAAACTTGAGGATTTGGTGCCACTGTAATGTGTCGCTCTCCTTCTCACCTGTTCACACCCTTCTCAGAGACTTTTAGTCCTCTTAGATTAAAAGTCCGTCACACTGTGTCACTAATGACATGACCTGGACAACAACAGCATGACATGCTGAGCCAAGATTCCAGGAAGATGACTATGCCTCAGGCTCTAAAATTCACTTACTACAGCTTGGTCTACAGTACAGTCATGCCATATTATGCAAATGAGTAGATCATTCTCATTTTCCAGAAAAGTGACACATTTTTTTTTCTGGAACAGAGCCTGTAGCATGTACTCACACTACTTGCTAAGATAACAAGCCTTCAAATCCCCAGCTGCCCAGTGAAGCAATGGACATTTTGCTTTCATTCCCAAGCCACAAGTGTCTGATTCATCTGGTATGCCTTTTTGAAGTTTAAACAGCATTAACTTTCTTAGCAGTAATTTTCCTGCCCCCCCCCACCTCCCAGCTCTTGAGACCCTCTTTTATGATCGTTATATTTCCAGGTAACCAAAGCAGTGAGGATCAACAACATCAGAACAACTTAGGTGCTACATGACCAACTGCATTTCCTGGCCTTACTCTCAAAGATGCCCCAACTGCTGAAGAGGATATAGGTAAAAATTTTAACAGAGTTAAGGTGCAAAAGCATTCAAAGGAGCAATTAACCTGGCCAAATTTACGTTCTCCTTCTGTAGAGATGCATGAAGATAGCCTATCTGGCTTCCCATACCTGTCCAGATGGATACAGGTCTTAAAGCAGGTGTCATATCCACAATTCTGTGATGATGTTAGATAATCCAAGATACTGGACAAGCTCAAGAAGTGGGCTCATGGGAATCTCATGAGGTTTAACAAGACTAACTACAAAGTGCTGCACCTGGGTTGGGGAAACATCTGGTATCAATACAGACTGAAGAATGAAAGATAGAGAAAAACCCTGCCAAGAAGGACTTGGGAGTGCTGGTGGATGAGAGGCTGGACATGGGCTGGCAATGCATGCTTCCAGTCCAGAAAGCCAGTTGTGTCCTGGGCTGCAAAAACAGCATGGCCAGCATGGCGAGGGATGGATTCTGCCCCTTTACTCTGCCCTCGTGATGCCATCTGAAGTTCTGCATCCAGCTTTGGGGTCCCCAGGACAGGAGGGACATAGACCTGTTGGAGTGAGTCCAGGGGAAGGCCACCAAGATGATTAGAGGGATGGAGCACCTCTCCTATGAGGAAAGCCTGAGAGAATTGGGATTATTCAGCCTGGAAAAGAGAAGGCTTTGGGGTAACATTATTGCAGCCTTCCAGTACCCGAAGGGAGCCTACAAGAAAGATGGAAAGAGACTTTTTACAAGAGCATGTAGTGACAGGACAAAGGAGTGGCTTTAAACTGAAAGACAGTAGGTTTAGATTAGATAGTAGGAAGAAATTCTGGAACAGGTTCCCCAGAGAAGCTGTGGATGCCCCATCCTTGGAAGTGTTCATGGCCAGAATTGATGTGGCTTTGAGCAACCCGGTCTAGCGGAAGGTGTCCCTGTCCATGGCAGCAGGACTGGAACTAAATGATCTTTAAAGTCCCTTCCAACACAAACCATTCTGTGATTCTATACTTCAAATACTATCAACACTTACAGTTGAGCAACTGCATTAGGGATCTTGGTAACTAACTTGTACTTACTTGTCTGATCTCCTTTTAAAAATGGAAATACTTCTCTAGATGTAGACTTTAGATGTCTTTGCATGAGATTTATGATCCTTGAGGTTCATTTGTCTCTGAAAATAGGATCTGGACTACTAGATTTAGGTCACTTGAAAAATATTCTTATTTACATTGTGTGTGCTTGTTTTTGCAAGAAGGGAACAGGCACATTAGGGGGAATGAGAATGTTGTTTCCAATTACAGAAATAGCACAGGCCTGTGCCACAGCCATCTGCATAAAACAGGCAGAGAGGAATGGGAGGAGGCTGAGCAGATTAGCTATTCCAAGACAGGAGATGTCTGGTTCTGCTGCTATAGGGAATAAGAAGAAAGTCATATCTTGTTAGGCGCATGGGAAGTCAGAAGAGATCCTGTCTTTGTGGGCTGTTTGCAATATGACACTGCTACACTCATGAGCTCATAAACAAGGCTTATGAAAAGTCCCTGGCTTGTGATGACCTCTTTGCAATAGAAATGGGTTGGATCTGCCTTTCCTGTGCCTTAGAAAAGACATTCGCAGTGCCTGAAAATAGAGGAGTATCCACCAGTCAAAGAAGCAACCAGAGGATGAGGATTGGTATAATGAGTTGTGTTTGCTGTTCCTTCTCACTTGTCTGTTGGGACTAAGGGAATTTGTTAGCAGCCTTGTTTTAATCAGGACTAATGTGCTAACAACAACAATTTCATAATTACATTACAGTTTTCATCTTATAAGAACCCACAGCTTACATAGCCTAAACACAGCTTCTGAAGACAGGAAAGTAAAGGCTACTTAGCACAGCAGAAAATCAGTCCCCATTGCTTCAGACAGGAAGGGACATACACCATGCAGGTATTTAGGAAACTGGCATTTTCTGCCTTGAGGCTTTTAGCACTGACTTCTGAATGGGATTTGGTTTTTACAGGTCTCCCAAAAGTGGCAGAAAGGTACATGAGTGTCCAAATCCACTGGATAGGCCTTTTTTAAGACTAACAGAATCAAGTGCAGTTTCAAAAGTTGTGAATTAAGAGTGATTGGTACCAAAAGCCCTCACCTTGTCCTTTTAGGCACCAATAATTCAAGCCCTTCAGTTAACTTGGATTGAGGTCATAAATATAGTCCTTTTTAGAGACTTAGTTCAGCTGGTGCAGGCTTTTGAAAAAAACAGAAATAAAAATGTGATGCTGCCTTATGTCAGAGCTGCATGTTTAGTCTGCTGCCCTAGAAATAATCAAGAAAAGTTATACATGATAAGAGACAGATGCTAATGTCTCAGCAGACATTTGAAGTCTTACTAGTACAATAGTAAAAAGGTGAAAACACACAAAGAAACTTGTTTCTTTAGTACTCAGATTTGTGCTTGAAACGCTCTGAAGCAAGGGATAAATGAGAAAAGATTTACTTGCACTGATTGCCTTAATGTAACCTGCTAATTCAGATTATACTTGTATGCTCCCATTGTCTGAGTGCATCCATAAGAACACCTTTTTCCATAAGCAACCATGGCTCAGAGCTGGCCTATACTGATGGTTGAATACAGACCCTGGAGGGAATTTGCAAGTGCTGACTCCAGCACTTGAGCCAGGCCAGCAGTTCCTGTCCTGGTACTAGACACCAGGACCAGGGAGCCCTGGCATCTTCTACCATTTCTTTGCTGATATAGGAGCAGCTATATGCTCCCCTTGGAGTCCCCTCCTTACATTTCCTAAAGTTTTCTGATATGCCAAGAAGGTAGGGGAAGATGAGGAGTGAACAGGATTCACCTCTGGCCCCTCTCGGCACGGTTCACTTGTCCTCTCCACTCTGAGCATGGTCTGTTTGCATTTCTACCTGGGGTGACACCTGTGCTGACAGGTGAATGGGAGTCCCTGCGCGTCCCACAGGTAACCCAGGCCAGCCAGACAGCTGGATCAGCCTGTCTGCAGTAGGTAACATGCTGGGAGACAGCAGCTTCTGATGGATCCACTCAGCAAAACCATCAGCACAGAGCCAGGGTGCTATTACTTAAATTCACCAGCGGCCGGATTCTGCTCTCTGTTGTACTTGCTCAAATACATGGAGGTCACCAAGGTTGGTGTCTGGTGTAAATGAAGGGAGAATTTGCTTTCAAGGATACTTTTCAAATCAAGGTGTTGAAAATTGACTGTCTCTTTCTGTTTTGTGTTTCCAATGTGTGTGTACTATTTTGGCTGGCCAAAGCATTGATCCTCCCCTCTCAAAATAGTGCAAATATTTCCAAATACATTTTCATGCTGATTAAGATGACAGGTCAGGTTTTTAAATTTCAGATCAGAGCGTCCAAAGGTTCCCTCTCATAAAAGGTGACCTGAGATTTTACTTTGACCATTTCCATACACTTCTGAAGAATTTTTCTCACCTATTGAGAGACTACCTGGCAGTTCACCAAGTAGAGAGAAGCTTGTGGAAAAGGACATTTGGATCACCAGGATTTTTGGGCTGCCTCTGAAAAAGGCTTAGGAATTTTTTATGCCAAAAGGATTCAGAACATAGCTGTAGGAAGCTCAGGATGCTTGAATGACAAAGTTGTCAAAGGGAGCTCAGGTTTTCGGGCTGTTGAGTTTTTGTCAGCCTTCCAGGTGGGTTGCCAGAGGTCAACCTGATGGACAAGCTGGCAGGATACTATGCAGAAACCTAACAAAAAGACAAAATTGTTTCAAAAGCCTGCCTACTTTCTAATGAGATTTCACTGAAATCAGCAAGTTTCTGGGAAATGTGATGACTAATAATCTGGTATTTTCCGTTTATTTGGAAAATTAAGGTCTATGAAATATTAAAAATAATATTTCTAAGGAGGGGTCACAGAGGATATGCAAGAAAAAAGCTTGAATGTAAATATTTTAACATTGCCTGTAAGTCGTCAATTTAACATGAATCACAGATACGAATTGTCCATGTAAATTTTGCCCAGGCTGTCTTGTCTTCTTTTTCTTTTTTCCAAGAATGTGATAAGTTTATTCTTTTTAAATCCCTGTGAGGATGAACTGTGCATTTAGAGCTTTTTGTAGTAACACAGCTTTGCACACTGAAGTGAGCAGCAGGCTTTATGAGTAGCTTGAAGTGGAATGTGAAGAATGGTTATACCATGTGACAGGGCATCACTGGAGTCCACTTCACTTAGAATACTTTATAAACTGACCACCACGCCATTTAGATTGGATATGGATGAGGTCGCATAGCCCAAAGGCTGGAGGAGATGCAGCCCCCACTGAGATGAGAAAGTAGCCTCCCATGGCCAAGGACACCCCTAAATGCTAAGAAAGATTCTGTAACCCCTGATCCAACTCACCAGGAGATCTGACCTGTGTCCTATCTCACACAGCTGATATCAGCAGTGTATGATGGCAGTTCAGCAGAAGTTGCTGTAGGCATATTTTATTTTTCTACTTGGTGCTGGGCTAATTCCTTAAGAGTGTTACAGCACTGCTGGTACATTGGCAATAGTCCTAGGTGTGCCTGTGGTGTATGTGCAGCTTGTACATCAGGGCTGGTTGCAAGAGCTGAACTGTTGGAATGCAAGGCATATTCTAAGGAACCTGAAGCAAAAGTTCAACGAGTGATATTTTCAGTAGAGCAGTTTATTGCAACAAGTCAGCACCTTCTCTAGCCTCTGAAAACTGGGACGGTAGGGACCAGCAGTCTCTCTTTCCAGCTGCCTCCTGCCTCCAGATGAAAAAGCCCACTGTAAACTAGTCATGCTTCTCTTTAAAACTGGGCAACTAATCAGTTCCCTGTCTGCTCCAAGAATTTTTGCTTTAGTCAAAAGGAGAAAGTGCTCACTGTTTCTATAGATCTGAGCACCACCTGCTTTTGTTAGTGATTCATTGGGCACTCTTTTATAACATGAGACCAACTCTGTAGCCACTAAACCCAATATTATTTTGCAAGGGTCTGGTATGGCGTGCTCAGAAACACTTTACAGACTGTCAAACAGAAGTGTAGATATATCAGGGTCAATAAAACAGCAAATAGTTGGTGCACACGTACTGTAGCAAGATACTATAAGAAGCAGGATGTTTTGTTCAAGGAATTCAGAGCAAATAGACCTTTACTCCAACCTCAACCACAAACTCTAAGAAGTAGCTTAAAATTGTTCATGTACTTTTGAAAACATAATCCAAGATGTCTCTATGTCCAGGAAGTTAATTTATGTGCTCTGAAAGAGTGGGTTGCTTTCAGATAGAAAACAGATATTCCACCAGCCTTAAGCCTGAAATATTCAGAGGTATTCAGAGAGACTCTTCCATATCCATATTCCATCTTCCATTGTGTCACGTTTAAACTTGAGAGATTTATCCATCATAACTATAGTTTAATTTAAGACCACTGTGGAACAAAAATCCAACAACAAAAAATATGCTGTGTCTGGGAATGTGATCCTTTGTCTCAATGACAAACACTTCTTTCCTTTATAATGCAGCCTTTTTATGACCTCCTCAGGTTCCACAAGTGTAAAACAGAGATAAGAGTTCCTTAATTTTGTTAGTGCTTTGGAGTCTATGGATAAAACCCACTACTGCTGCAAATCAGATCAGCTGAAGTGGGCAGAAAGTCCTCCTTACTTCAACTAATGTTTTGAAGGACCAAATGCCACATTTCAAATAGAGAATTCAGGATCCTTCTTTACAGAAATACTGTTTCCTCATGCATGCTTAAAGGTTGTAGGGGCTGGATCACCCACTGTCATTCCCTCCCACCACCCACATCATACAAGAAATAAAGTCAGTTCCTCTAGATTTAAACTAAATCCTTCTGGTTTAGCAATGCACATTTCTACTTAGGCAATAAACATCTGTCGTCTGCCATTCATTAATATTAATTATAAATGGTCACTAGCTCATGGGATCCAAGTCCACCAGCTGAGATTTTTCCAAATTTGACCTTGTTAGGTTTGTATAAAAAGTGTTCAGAAGGGTTCTTCGAAGCTCGAAGCCAGCAATAAGTGCAATTTGCAGAGTACAGCATTTACATTATGCACTTAGAACAAGGACAGTCAGAAGGGGTGATGGGGAGTGGGGGAGGGAGGGGAAGAGGGAAGACAGAGCCTGAAACAGAGCTCCTTTAAATACTTAAGAGTTTTAGACCTTTCTGCAGGCTAATGACAGGGAGAGGCATTGTCCATAATGAAACCAGCCCATCCATTAAACATTACTGTAAATGAAAGCTTGCGTGAATTAAAGGTTGTTCATCTCATGTTTCAGGAATGTAGCTGTGTTTCATGTCTGAAGCCTGTTTTCCTTTTAAACGGAGTTCTTCAGATGACAAATGAGAGAGAATTTCAGAAAGCGAATGGGCAGAAGTAAATACATACTTAAGAACAAAGCAGAAACATAACTGTAGCTGTAAATCTTTATACTGGGGCTACTGTTTGCTGTAGATATTGGGGAGGATTAGATTAGAATTGAAAAATTTCATTACTGGGTCATTTTGTTTAGAAACCAAAACAACAATAGAAAATCCCCACAGTTGATCATCGACTCCTGACCTTAATATTAGCTGTATGTTTTGTTCATGGAACACTGGTTAATTCTTTTGCTACCATTTTGGTTTTCAAGGAACTGAAAATAGAAAATTTAGAAAATGCCTTTTCTGACTTTTGCATGGCCACTACATTTTTAAATTATAAACGTTGGACTTTTTCTCCCTGTTAATTTTTTTTTGCCATTGCAAAATCACTTCAACAAAAATTACTGAAAAATGATATTTGATTTCATATGTCCTTACATTAGCCCTCTCTTTTTTTTATTTTTTTTCTCTGGACCTAAGCATATAGTAATTTGTCCTTCATGGACCATATCTTCGTTTTTTCTTAAAATATTCACAGCTTCATTGGCAGAGGGATGATAGCTGTGGTGAATTACTAAGAGAATCCAGTCCGGTACTCTTCCTATAACAATGATTCAAAGCTGATGAATGCAAAGAGAAACATGAACAGATATCTCAGCGATGCAAATGACTAATCTAGACAAAATGAAAGGAAAGTTGAATTCAGTTCTTTGACTCAGGCCCAAATAAAAGTCTGAGGTTGGTAAAGACAGCAGGACGCCTTATACTGATGTCAGTGGACAGAGATACTTTGACTTGTGCTCTGTAAATGTGCAGTACGCTGTCTCTCTGTGGGACTCTTGCAGAAGGCAACAGGCAAGAAAAAGGTTTGTGGAAATTTTGTAGCCATTTTATAAATGTTTATCAAAGCATTATCTAGTTTCTTACTAGTCTATGAAGCTGAACTACTAAGGCTATCTCTGATGGATGTTTGTCTAACCTCCTAAAAATCTTCCGTGACAGAAGTTCCCACAACCTCTCTCCTGTTCTTTACAATCTCTGATAATAACATTGCATGTTATCATCTCGTTGGGAATGTTGTGAAGCTCCTTTGGACCTTTATAAAGAAAAGTTATGGCAGCGAGCACTTAACTTCATAACGTAACTTCATAACTTTTTCACAGTTTTGAAAGTGGAAGAGAACTGGGAGGTGGCAGCCTAAGCAGACCAAAGACTACATCAGGTGTTAGAGCTGGCAGGGAGAGTGAACTGAGAAGAGACAACAAGACTGGAGTTTCAGAGACCTGGGTGGGGAAAAGCAAACAGAGCTGACTGGGTGGGGAAGAATAGGCAAATATCCAGAAAGATGAGGAGAAACAGCAGCCAGAAAAGTGCTCCTTTGTTTTTGCTTTGTTACAAAGGAATGCTGAAAATCCCTGCTTTATGGTTAGACCCACAGTACTCTGAAGTCAACGGGATTTCAGTGGGTCTTGGATCAGGCCCTTTAAAATAAGGGCAGCTGTAACACAATAATGAATGAGTGCCATTGCTGCCCATGACTGCAATGTTATAACAGCATTGCTATACATGGAAGTGTTCCACAGCCCAGGATTTAGCTGATTAAACAGTGCTGGATGTGTCGCCATTAGGCTTGAAACATCCACTGCCTGATTTACTCTGTAGCTCACATACCCCAGATGTTTTGCATTCTTGGACTAAATTTGATCGATGTGCTATCAAACTCCTCTCTTGCATTTGTTCTCCTTTCCAGGACACACAGGTCAAAATAGTGAGGGGTTTAGATCTCCAGGTGCTGAGGGCCAGGTGAACCGTGCTGTCACCTGCCACCTCCCTTCACCTTTACAGTAGTATTGCCCAAAGGTGAGAGATCTTCTGAAGATTAAACAGAAAGCGGGTATAAAGATATCCTGCTGTGGCACACAGTTGGAAGAGCCTCACTTCCTCTTCCAGCAGTGGCAAACATGTCCCTCCCTCAGAAAGAACTCCTTTAATCACTAGAAATTAGGAGAAGTTCTTCAGAAGAACTGTGAGATGTCATAGAAGACCAGCGTGGAGAGAAAGATGGGTACATGAGGATGTTTTGGCAGAAGAGGGAGGGAAGATGGGGTAAGAGAGGGCAATACACTCTTTGCACATTGTGCATGTGTGGCACTGAGAGAGGAGAGTAGCCACAGTTCCCTATTTGCCTCTCCCTGAAACTCAACAGTGTGAAGTTGCTGAAGGTGAACATGCCATTAATAAGTTAAGTACAGCTGTACCAGGGAAGAAGGCCACAGTCCAGGCAGACCCCTGCATGTCTGCACATGTTTGTTTAAGGACTCTGACCTACAGCAATCCTCTTCCCCTGTCAAAACTGCTGTGGAGGGAATAGCCCCAGCTAGTTTGGTTGCAAGCCAGAAGGTGGCCCTTGGCCTTGTGGGCAAGGAGCAGACCTCTGCCTGCTTCTCTTTTGCAGTATAGACACACATGTGGATTCCACCTTCTAAAGCTGGAGCTCTCAATCCCAAACATTTTTATTGAAGAGGGAAGACTTTAGGCAGGTGCTGGAAATTTGGTGCTGCACGAATATCTGATGGATACTTTGGAACGGGGAGGAAGAAGGGTTTTTGAGTAGTTTATATTTCCACTCTGCTTTTCCTGCAAAGCTCAGGAATCTAAAATATAGTCAGCTAGCAATTCTGGAGCACGAGGAGGCACTAGAAGGGAAGATCAGAAAGAGAAAAAGAGCTGATTTCTATGCCTTATTTGGTTTAGGGATCTGAGGAGGACTTCTCTCACATTGTTCACATTTTAATAAAAGAATGCAATCAGCTTTTTTCTGATTCACTTCCCTTATGAGAAGTCTCAGTCTCACTTCTGTCTCAGCTTTGACACTATTCCTGTTAATACAAGGGTGAGACTTTTTATCACCAGCATGTCCAGCATATTTTTTATAGCATGCTCCAGAGGACCTCAGGGCCTCTGGGTGACCTCCCAGCTGCTTCCAGGATCCCCAGGACAGGGAAGGGGTAGAAGGTAGCAGGAGAGAAGCTAGCAGCCAGAAAGGATGAGCACAGAGACAGTGTCAGCCTCGCACCCTGCAGGGCTAAAACTAATTTTGTTACTGGGGAGCCATTTTCACATGACTGTTCATCAACATGCATATTATTCAGAGAGTACAACCTTAGCATGGTACACACATACACAGCGTCTGCAGTTGAGTGAAGTACCACATGCAGAGGCACACAGGATGTATATACTACTTGCTTATGTGGTTCATACATGTCTGTCAGAACTGGGAGATATGATTAGAATTTAGCATTTATACTAGCACAAGCAAAATAAACATATATGTAGCAAAACGAAATATTACTATTCATTAATTCATATCTTAATGTCTCCCTTTACAGGTAATAACCTAGTAAAACTTTCAAAAACTGCCTGTGATTAAATCTTTTAAATGCTATAAGGTTAAAAATAACTTTTTCCAGCCTTTTCAGCCCTGCATTTGTAGAATCAGTACATCATCTACTATTAGCTAGTTTGGATTCACAAATCATTTCAGCCTTATTTCCCCCTCTGAACCCTTCTCAGCCAGCATTCTTCTCGAGGTCATGCCCCTGTCTGCTGGCCAGCAGCAGTAGGCAGCCCTGTGCTGTCTGTGCCCTGCCTGACTCGGGGTATCCCCAGGATGCCATTTCACTTTGTGTTGCAACTAGTGGATTCCCGGTCTCAGCAGCCCTACTCTTGGAGGCTGGAAATGTGTTAAAGTTAAAGAGTCAAAACCCCCGCAAGGAAAGGAAATGAGAAGCCCTCTTGGCAGCAACAAACGGAAAATAAACAACCAAACTCTTCACAAGACAGATTCCTCAATTATAGTAACTTGGGCTCACAAAGGCCAGAGTTAGGACCCATTGGCATATGCAGTATGTAAACACAGGGCTGCAGTAATTAGTTTCGTGTTCATTTTGAGGTTTCCGAAGTCCTGTGACCTGCTATGGAATAAGGTCATTAACCATAACCACACTAGTGACCTTCACACAGGACACCCCATCTCTCACAGTTATACGAACGAACTGTGTACTGTGATGTCTCCCCAGCTCAACGTGCTCCAGCCCTCTTGTTTTAAAGGCCACTGAGCTCTATATGAGGGAAAGGATGTGACTTTTGGGATGGACTGTGATTGGAATATCATACTTTCCCACATGGCAATGCTTAGGACTTAAATGTGATTAAGTAAAAGTACTAAATACCAGAAGTATCCAGAATTTCCTCCAATAATTTTTAAAAATTTTTTTCATCAGAAAAATTTGTTTAAAAATAGTGCAGTGAGGAATTATTGAAGTTGTGTGGGCCTCCATTGCCCTGGTAAGAGACTTTTTTTTATCTTTGGTGTGTGGAGTGTATAGGGGCAAATTATTCAAAGCTTGTTCTCTAAAGGGCAACCTCCCTTTGAATAAGCAGATGTACAGTCATTACTAGGTGTTTATCAACACAACAAATGCTGCTCTAACCTTGATTTTGTCAACACTGGGTGAAATTAGTATTGGACATGGGTGTTTTCAACTCTGATTTTTGTTTTGCTGTGGCTGACCTGTGGATTCTCTGAAACACACTCATCTTGTTTAAAGAGTCAGTTTGAGTGAACTTTTGTTTAGATTTTGCACTGTTGCAAAGTCATTACCATGCAGATGGAGAAAATATGCCCTTTAATTTAAAAGCTGGCAATTAAAAGTCCACATCACTCATAGTAGGCTGTACAGAAGTGTCATTGGAAAGAAACAGGCACTTTCAGGAAGCAAATTATTTTGCCCTTCTTAGAATGTGCCTTTTAGCATTATAAGTGCAGTGTTAACCTCACCAATATCACAACCCTTGTTTTGACAATAGCAAGTAATTTTTAGCTGTCCAGATTAAAGTGGAGTGAACCCCATCATGGTCATGCAAAGCCTACGGAGACTCAGTGGAGTCCCAGTTTGTCATTCCTAATCTGAATTCTCAGATGGCAAAACCATCTCTGTGAAAATTACATCCACATAAAATTCAGATTGTCCAGTGTGACAAAATACACAAACTGTTTCAGAGGCCTGGCAGTCAAGAATATTTTTTGGGGAAAAATATGTATTGCCCCATTAATAAACATGTTGATGTGGCACATACTTGTGCAAGTCTTAAATGGTTGCACAGAAGTTTCTGTGGGTTGTGAAGATCACGAAACCCTGATTTTACATGTCAAGATTCAAAACTTGTACAAAGAAGTGATGAAACTCACACTGATTTCAAATTATTTCCTTCACTACTGTACTTCCATCTACGTTTTGAAATGTATTGCAACTTACGCATCTTCTCTTTTAGTAGAGAATGCTTTTTGTCCATTTTGCCTGGGATGGCTCAGCTGACTGCTGATGAAATTAGTGCACCTCAGCAGGGGATCAACCGCAAAAACTTTTCTGTATGAGAAATACTAAAGGAGCAACTTAGTTTAGACTCCAGAGCCCTCTGTGTTTCATTGTTATGTGGATCTATATGGCATCAGATTGTGTACATTAGGGTGGGTAACTCGACGAGTTTAAATTAAAGTAGTGAAATTAATTTAATGACTGATATTTTAAGTTTGCACTAAGTTAAACTGTTTTCAGCAAAAATAAATTCTTGATGAATGGCTTGGGATTTGTAGCTGAGTGGTGGTTTTGGAAATCTGATGTTTACCTGATAGGATTCCTTCCTCTTGCTATAGCCAACTGAGGACTTTTTCTGATATGATCTGATTAATGTGTTGGAAGCATTATGTGGACATATAGCAATAAGTGATGGAGGAACTGGTTCAGAGAAACAAGAGAGATGTGTTGAGTCTCAGTTCTCTAAGCTATCAATCAAACCTGCATTTATATTCTTATGTATGCAGTACAGGGCAGGAGCATTTATTTTACTTTATTTACCCCAAATATATATACTTGCTCATTAAAACTGTTCAGCAATAAATCCTGTTCCCTTGGTTCCCTTCTGTTCACCAGTCTGCATCCAGAATTCAGTTCCTCATCTCAAAGACACTGCTCTCTCTCGTATTTCTGCTGCAAACTAAAAAAAAAAAAAATCACAGCAAAACGCCTCTATTCTCCTTGCAGCACAAACCATTAACAGACGAGCTACCTTCCCTCCAGGGGGTTGTAATCTTTTGAATTTTGACTAAAATTACACCTCTTCCTTTCATAACAATATCCTGTTTTCAGACTGTACAAGGTGTCAATTCCTACGTTCCATACTGAAAGAGAAATATGCTATTCTACATTCAGGCTACCATCTCTTCATTTCTAATCCTTGAATTTTTGCCTCTCAGGAACAGGAACCATCTGTGTTTGCACAGAATGGGATGCATTGGCATTGTCCCTCTCCTTTGAACATCTAAACACCACAAGCATGCAAATACTCAATATATGAATGAGCAACAATTGAAATGTATTTATTTGCTTACGACAATACAGCTATGTCATCTATCTATCGGCTTGCATAATACCCAGATTTCTAAGGTGTCTTCTTTATTCATAACTGATATTAGTTTTGATGAGTGCTTTAATCTGTTCAAACTGATCAGAACATGTTCTCTGAAAGCACTTAAAATTGGCTGATCTCTGTGGGGTTTTAGTTGGGACTCAACAGAAAGTCATATGGTGAATATTCTCTTCTTGGCAGAATTACTCATGAAAACACGCAATTCCTTCCCCACAAATACTTTTGTATGCAGAATATCAGAATTTGAGAATATTTGTCGTTCAGCCAGTAAAAGTCAATCTCACACATTTGCAGACAGCAGTCCAAAGGGACTTGTGTTTGGCCACAGCACATTTATTAAGGCAAAGAAATAATATTGATGGATAACTTGCAGTGTTTGAAGAGCTCTGAATGCTTTTCCAGTACATCTATATGCCATTTGCCATTAATGGACATGGCTACACGAAACACACGACTCAAGACGTATCTCAGTGAAGGGAGAAGTCAAGGAAGTGTTAAGTGTGGGAAGGTAAAACAGTGTACTGCACTGGGGGAGAAAAACAAAAAGTGTGAGGGAAAGAAAGAATTAAAAATGGATCTTAAAATGTAGACTAAAAAGAACTCACTATCATGGAACTAAAAGAGGAGAATGCTGAAATAAATTACACTGAATTTTGGATAGGACTGAACTATAAAAGGAGCCTGTATGTGAAACACGTGGGATTTACCACAACAGAACACCCTGGAGTCAACTAATTTAGTGCTAAAATAAGCAAAAAGAACCTTTTAGGCTTGTCTGGGCTATTTGTTTCCTCATTATTCCCATTTGTTTGCATCCATTCTGAAAATACTAGCACCTTCTCACATTAAAACTTTGTTTTATAGCCAACAAGGGGGGGAAAAAAGAGTTGCAATAGATCTCATCAGCTTCAGTGATACACCAGCAGATGGAAACAAACAAAAACCCCCTCTTTTCATCTGCTTTATCTCGTTTTGCGTAGCTGTTCCAGAGACATGTCCTTGCTGCTGTGCGATAGCAGTGCCTTAACTGACTAACATCCTGTCTCTGACCTCAACTTCTTGAGCAAAGTCTTTTAGGCATCTGTGACGAGCATACCCCGTCATCATGTGGTCTTTGCCCTAACTCCCTCAGCCACAGACGTCTATTCAACATGGAAAGGGCTGAGGCTGACCGAGCTGACTCTCTCTTCATGGCCATGGAGAAAAGATTAACAGCAATGTTGGTAACTGCTGGGTTGTTCCATGCCAGTGCCATGGAAGCTAAACTCCAAAGCAATGCCTGAGCATCCATGGGGTGTTGTACAATAAAAAAGAGAGTTTTCAATATTTCTCAACACTAAATACAAACTTACTTACTTTCCCTTCCCTTTCAAGTGTTTTTTGTTGTTACCTCCTTCTGCACTCACTCACTGGGCACAGCTAGCCATAAGAACAGAGCCTGGCTTGGTTTCTCAGGCAATTACTCTATTGTTCAAAGGGGAATAGAAGTTTCTTTTTGTGTAATAAGGGACAGCAGCAGTAGGGAAGATATTTTGCCTGGAGATTATGTTGGAAAGCTTTGTTTCCCCATTCCAGTAAGAACAGAAGGAAAACTTTTAGCTTAATTCTCAGTTTCCTGGCTTGTCACAATAATCCATCCCTTAAAGCTATTTTAACCTGTTGGTTAAAATATTTTAACCTGGATAGAGTTGGAACACAGGATTTGTCAGCCTGCATTGGTTTTGAAGGAATCATCTGCTGAGCATAAAGCAGGCAAGAATATAGGCTGTGACTTGCTCAAAAGAAAGAAAAAAACCACGTTTAAGCACATTGTAGAAAAGAAGGAAAGAAAAATATTCCTGATTGTGAATGAATTCTTGTGGTACACAGTATTTTTCAAGTATGGTTTGGCTTAAATCCCATAAAATAAGAATGGACAGTAAAATACGTGAGTAGTTTTTTTTCTAAAGTTCTTATTACACAGGAACAGCAGGCATTTCTCAAAGAGAAATGTCTTGTCCAATCTGAAGTTTTTGCCAAAATGCCATAAACGAATACACAATATCATCACCTCAAAAAAACCCAGTTTCACAGTTCCAAAATTGTATTTTCCACTATGTCAAAAATAGGCTTTGGTAAGGAAAAAAATGTACTCTTCCCCCAGTTACAAGTGGGCTAATGAGAGGCTGTTTCAAGTTCTGTCACTGAGTAGGAGCAGAAGCAAGCATGAACATTCCACACATAGAAATCCATAGGATTTCTACAGGAATCTGTAAATAGGTTGCCTTTGCTTCTACCTTGATGCAGATACGTCTTTACCTCTTCGAGACCCTGCCTGACACAAGGAGGAGGAGACGACACCTACCCCCTATAGGTTCCCGTAAATCAGTAGATCTATCTAGATCTTGGGTGAGTAGGAGGCAGCTGCAGCTATCTGATCCATAAGATCCTCCTTCTAACCACAGAATCACAGAATATGCTGAGTTGAAAGGGATCCATCAGGATCATAAACTCCAGCCCCTTGCCCTGCTCAGGACACTCCAATAATCGCACCATGTGTCTGAGAGCATTGTCCAAACTCTTCTTGAACTCAGTCTTGGTGCTGTGACCACTTCTTTGGGCAGCCTGTTCTAGTGTCCAACTACACTCTGGGTGAAAAACTTTTTCCTCATATCCAACCTAAACATCCCTTGATTCAGCTTCATGCCGCTTCCTCAAGTCCTATCACTGGTCATGAGCGTGAAGAGATTGCTATTTTCCCCTCCACTTGCCCTCATGAGGATGTTGTAGACTGCCTGAGGTCTCTCCTCAGTCTCCTCTTTGCCAGGCTGAGCAGGACAGGTGACCTCAGCTGCTCCTCATATGGCTTTCTCTCCAAACTCTTCACCATCCTAGTGACCCTCCTTTGGACACTTTCTAATAACATTATTTCCCTTCTCATGAAGTACATCCCCAGGGAACAACCCAACCTTCAAAAAAGTTACAAGCTCCAAACTCCTTGAGTGATTCCATAAGTAAGTGCAGCAACCCTTGCCATTATTTAACAGTGAAATCTTAGTTAGTAGCTGGTACCAGCAGCTGCTTCTGAGTCACAGATGTTCATAAGGGGCAGGGAGCCAGATGCTCCACCTGTTCCACTAACCCTTGAAAAGGGTGGGAGGAAAGGGGAAAATAGACATGTGGGGAGATGGGAAGGATGGGCAAAACAGGAGGAATAGGGGAAAGGACATATTCCATAGACTGTCTGTGTCAATCAGGGGACAGACCAAAGAACTTTCTCTGTGAAAGAAGGGGAGAAAAGGGAACAATGGAACAACAATATCTACCAGGTGGAATTTGTATAAATTATTATTTCCTAGATTTCTTAAGCATCTCCCATTCTTAACATGTGGGATGTCATTCACTAACTCCCACAATGGGGAATAAGTACAACAAGCTGCCTTGCATGGAGGGGTGGTTCTGCCAGCAGTCTTACCTTTTAGGTGAAACCAAGTGGAGTTTCCCTTGGCTGCCATGCAGTGTTGTGGTCTTTCTCCCATGCTGGGACTGCATGACCCAAATGCAGAGGGCAGAATCAGGCCATGTTGTTTAGCCAGAGCTAGTAGAAAGAGTTCAGGGAGAGAGGCCACAGCGCTGCATTTGTAAGAGTTATAGTCTTTTCTGTAGCGAAGCACAAAATAGGAATTGCTTTGGAGGAACCCCATGGTTGCAGCATGAAACTTGGCTGCCTAATATCTAACAAACAACAACCACCATGACATGTTTTATGATGGATCTTTTTGTTCTGAGCGCCACATGCAACTCTTCATCTTGGTAGTTCTTTCAGCAGACAGAATTGAGACACAAAATGCCTTCCCGTCCAGCCCACCCTGTCCTCTCTAGATCACACAAAGCACATTTTTTGAGCAGTGTTAGGACTTTATTTACTCCAGGCAAAGGCTTCTCTCCAGTCCGAAAGACACTACATCAATGGGAGCTTTGGTGAAGCCTGCAATCAAGGCCTAAGAATTCAGGTGTAAGTTATTAAAAAAAACCCAATACCAATCTCATATTATGATGATGATAATGTGGTACCTTTTCCTTCCTTCTGACATCTCTTTCTTTGTACAATACATTTTCTGCTCTCGCTTGTAGCTGGGCAAGGATTGCCCTTTGCTGACGGATGCTGTACGATCTCTCTGACCCTTACTTCAGTTCCTCTTTTGAAACCACATGTTTTTCCTTTCTTTGTGCAAGGGCTCCATGGACTCCACTCACTAGCTTCACAATGCACTGCAATAAACATAGGACAAACTGAGCTTGGACAACATATTTTTGTATACACAATACATATGGTACATTAATTTTATTCTACATCAGGCAAAAGGTGGCAAAAACTAATTGAATTAATCAGCACTGACCTGCAGCAGTGAATTGACAGAAATTGGACTGCTGAGGATACACAGCACAAAATAACGTCAAATAATTATGTCAGTTACTATTTTCTACTTGCTGTTTTGTAATTCCATTCCTGATACAAGTTCAACAACAACACAATTGGTGTCAATGGAATCAGTTACTGGGGTTTGTTCTGGGGTTTCTTTGCTTTGATGCAGGTGTAAATCCTTGTAGCCTCAGTGGAATTAAACTTTGGTCATGCCTGAGTGAAAGGTGAGTGAAATCATTAGGTCAAGCTGCTGCAGCTGGCCTCAAAGGTACTGAATTTGGAAATCAATAGTTATAAAAGACCAGCTGATAACTGAAAGATGTTACAGAAGGATTCAAGTAGCTTTGGTAATATGCTGCTTGGTATTCAGCTTAAATTGTAAAAGAGCTATCATCTGTAGTATACGCAAGCTGGAAATAGGCAAAGCAGAGGAGAACTTGGATCAGGGTGGGGTTTCAAGTTTTACGGTCAGTGTGGGTAACAGTTTCTAAAACAGAGTGATGTGAATGTGCATCCTGTACTATTTGGAACTCAAAAGGTGTGCCGCTGTACACTTGTCCAAACAGTGTAAACAAAAATGGGAGTAACCTTGGAAGCTTAACAGTATGTTCTTAATAGCTATCCTTCTCTTGTGCCATCTTCTCAGTATCCTTCTCTTGATAAACCATGGTAAATATTTATATTTACTTTATGTCTAACTGCATGCTTAAGACTATAAATCACCACTGAAGAAGAAAAGACTTCCAGCTCCTCTCTAAGGAGGAATTTGTAAGTCAACATTTTTCTAGCTTCAGAATTTACTTCTGAATTTTCCAGAACCTAGAAATATAACTGACTTCAGGCAATCTCTGAGCCTTCCTCCAGGAATTATCGTGTGGGTCATTTTTTCATATTACATTGGTAGTGTCCTGTTAAAGTAATTGGCTTTCACATGCACAAAAAGGTTCTGTTTTCACTCCATAGATTTAAATGGCTTTTCCTATTTGAGTCTGACTCATTGTTAAAGAAGCTAAGTCTACAGCACTTGGAAACAGACATCAAGAAGCAAAAACGATCCCTTGAATTTCCTTCAAAGATCAAAGTCTTTGCTTGAAAATAAAACAGCAAAAGCCTACACTACCACCTGAACTGTTATATATTTGAGAAAGAAAATGCCAAACTACTGCACATTATTTTTATTCCTACATTACTTCCCCTCCAAAACACTTGATGCCAGGAAGAGCTATGTGCATGATACTCTAGGGAAGGAGATTTACTTCATGGCCAGACTGTGCGTAAGTGCTCCCTGGTTGCTGGTGGCAGAAGAGGTTACCGCTTGCACCACAGTTCACAGTCAGTGTACTAAAATAAGCTGAACCCTGCTGCAGCTTTGGCGGGCCCATGCCAGGAGATGCTAACTGGAGCATCCCAGAGGCAAATACATCACTCAGTCTTCTTTCAGATGAAGGGGTGGCAGAGGGATGGAGCAGACAGTTAGGTGTCGTGACCTCCAAAACTGCTCCTGTGTGAATAATCGGAGCTTGTGAGTCAGAGGCTGTAGGCACAAAAGCAGGTTTCTTTTCCACAGCCAGTGAGTCACAATGACATCAATCTCACTACTTCAGTGTCAATGCCACCCTATTTGGTGTTTTATTTTCATCCTCCTTTTCCGGTCTCAGGTGATCATGCACATTTTGGGGATTGGGTTTTTGGGGTTTTTTTGAGGGGGGTATATTTCCTTAATATTTTAGTTTCTAGCCTTCACATTTGTGAAGGTAAGCTTCAGAATGTTGTCTCATGCATACTTTGAAGGATCAGGTCAAGGGAGCTAAAGCAAAGCCATGACTACCTTAATCTTAGAACTACGCATGGTGTCTGACTCAGGGTTTTTGAACCTTTGATGTTAGTGGTTCTGCACAACAATGTAACAAAGCAAGTAAGAGATGGATATCATTCTGTCTCAGAACACACAAAACAGACTGTGTTCTGTGGCAGAGTGGTCCTTGGCATCAAGGCTGTGTTTGTGGGCCACAACCAAGTTTGTACCTCTTGTGAAGCAGTAGATTTAGGAAATAGCTTGAGTTTTTTGTGCTGGAGAACACATCTTGTTATGCAGAACATTTTCATTTTAAGTTACACTTCCCTGGTGTTGTATCCGGTCAAGCTTTCCTTAGATTCCCCATCCCTTGTGAGGAAACCAGGAAGGACATGTGAGGACTGGACTTACCAATGTTAGTGCATTCCATTGTGTGGTTGTTGGCTTCCAGCCCATCAGGACACTTTTCAAGGCACTTTCCACTGTATAAGTAAAACCCACTTTTACACTTTGTGCAGAAGTTTCTGGTGAAGCAGGTATCACAGTCAGCTTTACATTCTGAAATGCAAACAGTAAACAATGTGGTTGCTCTTTGCCATGAAATAGCATGGGCTCTCTCACATATACCAGGATCACATAATTCTAGCAATGTCAGTCTTCAAAGGAAGCTAATTACATTTAGATCTTCTTCATGGCCATGGTGAGGCCACCCACAAGTCACCTTGGCATGAGTGAGGATTTAAAAAGGATGGCCTGATACTGAACAGCCTCACACTGCTAATCTTCTTGGAGACCTATTCAAATGGCACATAGAGCTCAGCATGTGAGAATACCAATATACTGCTTTTGCCCTACACTGACAAAGCGTAGGGGCACAAATACCAGGTGAGCTCCACAGTGTCTATCTCCACTCATCCAGGAGAAATAAAAATATGCCAGAATTTAGAATCTGCTTAGGACTGTTTTGAATCAATATATCTTTCTTTTTTTCTTCAAATGGCTCCCTAGTGTTCAATCAGCTTTCCTGTAGTATTTCATGTATTCTCTATAGGACAACCCAAATTTGCATTATTGATATATTTCCCAGTTCTCAGAAATTTTTAAGACAAATGCATAAAAACTTATGTATGGCACATCTCATGTCTGATATGCAAGGCCACACACTGCTAAAAAGTGAGCACATACTTTACAGTGTCAAATTACTCTGTAAGACTTTACTCTGGGGTCTATTCATTAAATAACTTTTATTACCAGGTAAAAAGTGGGAGAGTTTCTTGGCCGTTGCTCTTATGTTTTTATATCACCCGTGGGATTAAAAACAGTGAATTCAACAACAAAAAGGGGAGTAGGGAGGACATTGCAGTCTTTTCCAGTTCATTTATGGTTCAAAATCCATAGTGGGGTCAAAATGTTGCCTGAGCAATAAAGAGTAGAGTTGGCTTCTCTTTCTCCCATCCCAGGGACAACATGTGTCAGTAACTTCCCCCAAATCAGGCTGAAAGCTAGCCGGCTGAAGCCTGGCCAGCTTCTACAGGCACGTAGAGGACTACTACACTGAGCATGCGACAAGCTATAAAGAGACTGTGGCAAACCACATCACCAAAAAATGCCACCTGCCATCTTTTCTCCTTGTCTCAGGGGTCAGGCAGGTAAGGGCAGTGGGTTAAGCGGCTCCAGCCACCAAAATTCAGCATTTCTGGGTCTCCACTTGCTCTTCGGTGCTGTTGCTGTTCTCTTACTGCTGGAGGACAGTGCCTGATGCCCACTGGTACTTCCTTTTCACATGGGGTTGTAGAGGAAGAGGCCATCATGTGGGTTCTAGTCAGGTCACTCATGCAGATCTGAGATCCCTGAACTTCTGTGATCTTTCACCTTAACTTCTTGCTTGGGTTAATATTAATTGCACTACTATAAGGAACTAAACAATAAAAACATGTCCTGTCCATCTGCTTCTCTATTGACTTGACTCCTAGCAGGACACAGCATTCAAGAGAGAACAAACAAATCCATGCACTTCCCCTTTCCCCAACACTTACTTGCACACTTATTAATGTCTGGGTACCGTGTCCCATAATATCCGCTTGGACACGAGGAAAGACATACTCCAATCTGTTTCATGCCAATCCTCTCCAGAACAAAAAAGAGCCTGGGCTTACAGGACAGGCATCCGTTGTAGTCAGAACATGTAGCACACCCTCCTTGGCAACCCTGGCTCACGTTAGGATGCACTGAGAAGACAAGCAGGAAAGAAAACAAACTGTGAGAGAACAAGACATTAGACAAGATCGTGAAATAATAGTTCTTCTGTACTTGGAAGGGTGGGCCATCCATCTCTCTGACAACTCCTAAAGATCGCTTCATTTTTTCTTGTGTTGCTTATGACCTCATTTTTCATTTCAGAGTTTATTTCATTGGCATAAAAATGAGATGCACAGCTGATATGTTCATATCTTGCAGAAATAGCTAACAGCAAATGATATTTGAAATAGATTGTATGGGAAACAGCAGCATCCTAGAGAACATTTATTTTTCTTTTCCTTATTTTCAGTGGCTTTTCTGCCTTGAATGCATTTGGCTCAGCAGATAAATATATGCTCACTTATCCTTGCTTTTCCTAGCTGGATGATTAAAAATCAATCTAGTGTATAATTTCCTTCATTGACTAAATGCCATTTGATTAAGTTCTGCTGTGCAGAAATATGCCCTTGTAAGATAGGATGATAATTTGCCTTACTAAAAAGACACAGGAGAGCCATACTTCTCACCCTCCTTCTTTCCCTGGAATGTTCTCTCTGGCATGTTTTTAATCTCTAACAATTACAACCTGATGTTTAGACTTAACTGTGGCATTTACCCTGCTCCAGTCCCAGCATGGAGCATAGGTAGGATTATATTTGTCTTTCAATTGAATTGTTCTAATTCTTCAGACAAGGAAAGGGAAACTTATTGCACTCACTGCTTAAATTCTTTAGGGACTTGGGGATAGCTGAAAAGAGAATGCTATTGCAGACTCTTTTCAGTAGCTGACATTAATCAGGGTATTACTTCTCAGTGGTAGAGTATAAAGTTTGCATCTTCCCGTACTTTAAAAGTTGTTACTTGCTTTTAATTCCTCCTTGCTCACTTTCTTAAATAAATTGAATCTAAAAAATAATTGAGCATCAAGTAGCTCCAGACCCTGTGTCCCCTCTTTTTTGGGTTTTGTCTTGTATGAAAACAAAACAGGCGTTATTCAAAGTGTAAGTTTTCATTTCTCATCCTGAGACATCTGGTTATATTTCATATATAGGAGAAATACATTCCTCATTTACATTTGTAACTTGTATTTGTAAATACTAGCTGCTTTCTGCTCTGCCTTCTCCTCAGGCCATTTTATTTTTTATATATATTTTTTTAATTTATATTTTTATATATATTTTTATAAATAAAATGAGGCCTCCTCATTTTATAAATATGCATATGCCATGCTTAGATTGCCTATTTTAGTGCTTTGATTTTATTTTGGTCTGCAGACACTGCTAAATAGCTTGCATACACAATGAACTTGATTTTGTCAGCTCCCTTCTGTGGATCCCTTGGAGCTAGACCAGAAACCCATATGAATCCATGCCTTACATGTTGAGAGCCACCACTGTCTGTTGCTCAAGGGGAGTTGCCTGGCAGGGAAGTTCAGGAATACCTCTGTATTTTGTTCATTTACACTCTTGGCAGAAAAGACATGTACCATGAATGGGAAAAGCCATTCTCTGTGCTCTGAGGTTTTGATGACAAGTCCTTCAATCTGAAACAGCTCAAGCGGGAATTCAAGTTCACGTTTTCTCTTTCATTAATAAAATGAGAAATGAGGCTTATTTCTCTTAGTAGGGCTGGATATGTAGGAGAACTTTGGCCCTGCTCTACATAAGAACTCAGTTCTCTGTGTGCCTCAAGGCACTCATTTTGTAGCACAACCTAGAGGAAAGTACATTTACTATGAGGACACACTACTACCATGAGAATAAATAGCATTCTTTATAGTGAGAAGTTGCAACAAGAATTCAGTTATCAGAGTTGATTTCGTTAGACTCTCAAAATACGGAGTACTCAATAAATATAACATATTTATTTCTGAAAATATTCCAAAGGCACAGAGCTTATTGATTTTGAAATTTGGAATTTGGAAAATAATTTTTCCTTTTAAAGTGAAATAAATGAAAATGTCCTTGTCTCTCTCTCCTCTGTTTTGTGGCTCTTGTATGAAACTACTTTCAAAGGCAGACATAGTAATGTGATCTAAGAAGCTGACATTATTTAAAAACTATCTGTGACCTTCCTTCATTAAGTCTGACAGTCAAATGAAAAAGCAGCTGAAGTACAAAATATTTGTCATCAAAGCCAGTATATAAAATATGGATGATCGCTTTTGATGGGAAACATATTATGTGTGAGCACTTGTGGCACATCATTATGAATAGATTCTCTTAACAGAGAAAACATTATGTGCAACTGTTCTGAGGTCAAGCTGTGTGTGTGAGCTGAGACAGGCAATTATTATCAAAATGTGATAATTTTCTATAGCTAGGATCCATTACATGGCCAGTTTCCATCTCTCCTTTAACTCCAGAAGTATTAAGTATAAAATAAAATGTACTCCTAGGCATTTTCACTATGTCTGACTCTTTTTATGCATTCCAGATGCATCTCATGCAAATAACACAGCAAAAAGAAATCTTTTTGTTCCAAATGAAGAATCTTATTGTTAGTGGCATGGATCAAGGAATAAGATTAACTGTGCAAGTCAAGCTCCATTTAAAGGTTGATTTCATGTCATGTTAAAACTAAACACGTGAAGCAAAATAAACTCCTCTTCCCGGAAATTCTTAGAGCAAAAGTCTCATTGAAAACTCAGAATTAACATTTTAAATTGTTTTTTTCTCTTAAAGGTTATTAAATGGATGGGGTTTTTTTAATTGTCTCCAACTGTGCCTGACATTTCTTTGAGTCCTGTATCTGTGTAACAAAACAGTCTCTCTTTGCACTTGCTCTGAATGCTAGGTAGACCTTATTCTGGCTGAGGTAAGAATCAAAGCAGGGACAGCCAAGTGCTCCAGAAATTGGCACTATTTAAAAGCACAGCACTGGGCTTTGTCATTGAACCTGGAAGAAAACAAATGGTGGAGCAAAAATATTTTTGCCTAGAGAATGAGATAGGATGTGTGAAATAAGGCATCTCCAAGCTGCAGCTGAAGATCTCATCCTAGTTACCTCTCAGCCTTCTCGCTGTCTGGTTCAAATCCAAATGCTTGCCTGATCTCTGCAATGGAGGGTCTGGTTCTTCCCCTCCTGCAAAGGCTGAGTAGGATTGAAGGGCTTCCAGAAGGAAACACAGCAAACTCAGACTATTTCTGCCGCAAGGCAGGATCTTATCGCTGCTGGTTACAGAATTGGCTCTTACTATTCCTCTCTTATTGAAGCAAAGTGCCTGCAGATCTCAAGTGCTTCAGCAACCACACACCATAACCCTGAGGAAGCAACCAGAAGTTTTACCCCTTTTCCCCCCATATCAGAAACTGTGAGCTCAGAGTTTAAGTGATGTGCCACAACAAGCTGGGAATATAAACCCCATCTGGTGAAATCCAGTCACAGTACAGCAGGTGTAAGCATTTCTTTAATTTTTTGTACTTAGGTCACCAGTAGAAATGGGTAAGTAATGTATATCCAGTTTGAGAAATGCTTTGAAGTCTGCAGGTGAAAAAGCACTAGAAGAGCACTGACGACTCCTGTTAGCCACAAGTTTTAGATGTGGTGAGAGAGGCAAAGAGAGGTCCAGTGTCTTGGCAGAGAGTCAGGCACTGTGACTTCGTGGGTTAGGCACTGACTGCAGAATCAGGAGGTATGGACTGTAGCATTGCAAATAGGTCAAGGCAATGCTCTTTGCTTGAACTACTTGGTCTTTGGTGCAACCTGCTCCTTTATAAAGACACATAGAATGAAATATAAAAAATTTTCCACAACCTTCAGAACTGACTTCAGTGAGGACAAAGTATTCTATGTATGGGCTATAGAGATGACCCTATCAGCCATCCAGAACCCTGCCCTCTTGTATTCAAACACTGTGAGCACAGTGAAATTGTCGATTCCATCCTCAGGGATGGAAAATGCAGCACAGCAATGGGCAAAGGAAGTGGTGGGAGCCCAGAGACCCACAGACAAGTTCTTTCTCATCTCTTACACAAACATCACCCAGGGGTGGTACAAAGTATATATGTGCAGACTCATGGCTCGCTGTAGGTCCAAAATCTATCCCTCCTTTTTTCTTTTTATAAAACAAATCCTGGAGATTAGAGAAGACCCTAAATTAATATTGAACCATTTTCTTTTCCTGTCTGGCTTTAAGCCCTTCTTTTCTCAGAGGCCTCTTTTTGTGTGAGTCATTCGTCCAGATATTAGTTGTAAGTCTCATTAACAAATGAAATCTCAGAATATTTTCCAAAGCCCTACTCTGGAAACAATGAGTTGCGATCTCTCTGTTAAAAATAGAAATTTAAGGATAAGGAGCTGAATTTGAATCTAAACTTCAAATGACAAGATGTTAGATTTTGACCATATGCAGCAAATAAATTCTAAACCTTTGCAGGGACATTCTTTCAATCCCAGAATAAAATTTATGGGATAAAAAAAATTCAATTAAAAAAATTAAGGAGGAATCCAGCTGGGCATACATTCTGAAGGCCAGAGGAAAAGCTCAGGGTAGAAGAATATTCTTTGCCCATTTGCTGCAGCTGAGGTGCGCTGTCTCATCACTGCTCTCCAAAGACAAGATGTCCATTTAGAAGTTTGCTCTTGAAATGGATGTGCTAGGCAAATGAAATCTATCCCCGCTAGAGAGCTGCTGCTACTCCTCATTTCTCAGACTTGCGTATTCTCACAGGAAATATTTTCACAACAGAGCTGCTCTGGAATTCAGCCTTCCCAGCTGGGCTATCCCTTGCTGCGAGACCCAGGCCCCTCCTCAGCTTTACCCACCATGCAGCACCCACACGGACACTGGGCTTGTGGTGATGGGGATTTGGGATGGGATATCCCCTGGGTTCTCCTGTTGCTCGATTGCTCTGTGTGCTCACTAGCATTCCTTTCTCTTTCTCTTGCCTAGCGAGAAGCAGCTGCCTGTAGTGGTGGCCTGAAAACAATGCTTCATGTAAAGCAGAGCTACTCTTAACCATGCGGAGTGTCCTTTAGGCAAATGCAAACAGCATTTGGCAGTCACTTCTTCTAATGAGAAAGTCATTAAGGAATTCAGCTTGCAAACCACAGCGTATTTCCTCAGACTTTCTTGGACAGCATTTCTTTGTGTAGAAATGCCTCAGACACGGAACGGATAGTGGTGTGGCAAAAACACTGAACCAACACATACATAGGCAACAGGCAATAATGGAGCATGGAGAAAGCCCAGGAGTGGTGGGACGGCAGCGGGACAGCCAGTGTGCATGGGGTTGATAAATTTGTATTATCACTGCTAAATAGGTTGCCAGCCTGGAGCAAGGTGAAACCTGAGTTCAGTCTTGCAGGCTAAACTCTGCTTGATCACTTGGCCTTAAATCACCTGCAGAGAGGTAAGGGACTTGATGTGTCCTCATAGTGCAGCAGCTGGGCTCTGTAGGGAAGATAGACCCATACATGACAATTACTATATTGGACTGGCCACAAGTTTTCTGAAATGCAACTAAACCAGTGGTGATAGCTGAGGAATGTGGACTCGCTGTCCAGCCTCCTCGAGATCTACAGGAGTTTGAGGCAGCCACAAAAGAGGGAAAGAGGAAAAATCAGTCTAAATCCTTAATCAGTTGAATCCTTAATGTCTTCTGTTTCTCTTTGTGGTATGTGCTTCACAAATACTTCAAGATTTCTTTCTAAGAAGGTGGTAGCTCCTTCAGAGATTTGCCTTCAATTTTACTTAAGAGCAATGCTGCCTTCTATGCTACAAAACATGTAGTAAAGAGGATCCTCAAGTGTCCTCCTGTGTTTTGAAGGAAAAAAGATCCCATGAGGACTGAAAAAAAATTACCCAAACATCTGCCTGGCTTGACAGAATATTTTCCTCCTCAAGAGGCACTTCACATCTGAGGGAAAAGAAACCAACCTATTTTGTTCACCAAGTGTCAACAGTTCTAAAAAGCAACAGAAACATGAGTCTGGGACTGTCCCACAGTCTCAGGGAGTGCCTATAACTGTTTTGTAGTGGTGTCTATGAGCAAGGAGGCCCTCAGCCCAAATGGCCAAGATCTCACTGGGGATTGCCTCACCATTATTAAACACATGTCTGGCAGAGCAATCCTGAAAATTAAGTATACTGGCAGCCAGAACACATTTCCCCTGAATTCGGTTAGAAAGAGGATCAACAGGCTAAAAAATCTCACCGGGGTGCAGAGTTTTGTGCAGTCTCCTAGCATCTTCAGCACAACAGAAATCAGCCACAGCAACCACAAATGGCTCCTTGTCATTCCAGAGAGTTTTGTAAATAAACTAAAAAATTCTTTTCATGGAGAGAAAAGGGAAATTGACTTTTTTTTTTCCTTTTTTCTCCACATACTACAGAGCACCACCAAAATTCAGGGATGCAGGAAGTTTAACTAGTGTAGGAACCAAAGGGAATCCCTGAAACAAGTTGCTCTAAGCACCCTGGTAGTGATGGCAAAGGTAGGACAAGGTCATTCAATACCTTCTCCCATCAAGTTTTAAATCCCATAAGCAACTATAGATCTTGCTTTTAGAGTCAGCTGTAGTTGTTTGCAAATACCCAGTTTTCAAGACTATACATTATAATTTTTTTCTAAAAATATAAAACTCAATTGCATTATCTCCTTCTTATTGTCTAGATAAAAAGAGCTGTTATAGAGGGACAAATATGTGATCTATCAAGAGTAGTACCGTAATAGTTGTATTAACCTAATAATTATATAACCAACGTGTCATGACAGTTGTGAGACTCAGCTACCTGTAAAGAAAGCGTCTGTGCTTAGATGAAAAGAGTTTTGGAAAGAGATTGTATTGATGCACATATACTTAGACAGTATTTAATCCTGCAAGATGCTGTCATGAAGATCCCCATCTGATTTTAAACTGTTTGCATACACACAGGACTCTAAAAACAAAGTTGTCAACATCACTGTGAATCACTTGACTCCCCAATCTCTTCCCTACAAGAAATACAATCTTCTACCAAGTAAAAAAAAGCAAAAATCTATATTGTACATGCTCATTCTTTGAAATACGTGGTCTTTCTGCTTGATATCTTGCTTGACTGTAGTGCTCCATCTACCATTTGTGTTTCTAACATCAATGTGTTTTCATTGATGTTCAGGCTGTCCTGGTGGAAGCAAAGCCTGCCTTGTGCACACCAGATTTGGTTCCCCTGTTTTGTTCTCTTAACATACTGGAGACTTTTATTGCTGCATATTACACAGATGCTCATGTATTTCCAAGCTGTATAAGGATCACTCAGCTCATACTGTCAACATTACACAACTACAGTAGCATTTGCAAGTTTCTCATTTCCCACAGGGTCTTTTGAGACCAGAGTTTTTCTCTCAAAGTTTTGTTTCAGAAACCACAGAAAGAACAGCAGGATGTAACAGATTTTACTTTCCATGCTGGGGACTAGAGAGAAGGCTTTAGACAGCAAAAGCCTGTAATCCCATGTCGAAACTATGATTTTCTACTACCATATTTACAGCGTTAAAAAATTAATAAACCAGACAGCAAGCCAGCCCACTGCCTTGGCGGTACTCAGATGTGCCTTTGGTCAATTACTTAATATCCTCTCAATTTAGTGTATTTTCCTAAGTGGAACTGATCAAAAGTTTGTACTGAATGAATTTTTTTTTCTGTGTAGTGATTAAATTCATACCATACTGAAGCTAACTGAAAGCCCAAAATATGTTGTTTGCAATGGAACTGTTCTGGACTGATGTCTGCAAACACTGAAATGGAACTTGTCTCTTTAAATTCGAGACTCACATCAAGAGTTGAACCCAGAGTATAGACACTAAGGAATATCACAGTGTTGGAAGGTCTCTAAAATTGTATTCTACAGTTTGTAATCAAGAGATGCTCTGATTTCAAATTTTCATGAAGGAATAAAGCTAAATTCTCCAGGCTGACTGGACCATCCATCAGTGACAAAAGTTGAAATTAATAATTAAAATACTCTCTCTAGTGACTGCTTCTCTGCTGCAGTGGTAATGCATATGCTACCAACAGTCAGCAAATGATGATCCAACTGTTTTCACCTTTCTCTCATGTCACTGGGACTCATGCTACTCTAAAAGAAAAAGAAGTCAAAGGTTTTTAAGTGCAAAACATGAACAATATTATGTGAAACTGAGTTCAATTCTAGTGGAAAACAGACAAGAGACATCATCAGCAGTCAGCTTGGATGCACTGACAAAAGACCTGACCGACTAAAGTCAATGGCAAAGCTCCTGCGAAGATACAGGGGTGAGGATTTCACTAATTTCTTAATCGATGTTAGTGTAGTCCATGCCTTGGAGCACAATTACCTGATTTTTAGAGGGCAATATGATTGGATTGCCTGTTTAGATTGGGATTAACTAATAGGATGGGCGAGATTTAAGTCGGCATCCGATTCCTGAGAAACTGACTCAGTTCAACAGCTCGGTGTGTCTGTCTCTTCTCGCGAAGTAGCTATGAATGGCACGTAGTTAGGGCTTGTTTCATCACCCCTTCTGCGCGCTGCCCTCCCTTTGAAGTCTGAGCCTTTCCCTCCTAACCCACTTCACTGCCGCACACACTGACCCACATGAAAGAAATTTAGCGCTCACACCGAGCATCATTCACTTCCCCCAAACCGTAATACATCTGACATCACTGCAATGATGCACTGCAGGCAGTTTACCGTCGAGCTACAGCTGTGCTACAAAGTATTGGAGCTGAATTATTGGGCTGCTGCTGACGAAATCAAGGCTATCATCCGTTTTGTGCTTAAGCAGGCATACAGTTCATTTTTATTTTTTTTTGTGGTGGCATACCACCACTTGCCTGGTGATTTGCATGCCAATTAGCTCAGTTGATTGCAAGAGAAAACGAATCAAAATGAATTAAAATTGCTTGGTTGGTTGGCTGGTTGTTTTAATGTAACATCTACAATAGTATATTTGTTATCCCAAATACAATTAACAGTATAATGTTGACACACCAAACTTTCCAAATAGTTAAATTGATTGAAAGCTTATGCACAGGCTGTATTTGAAAAGAGAAGCTACACACTGCACAAGGCTGTAGGTATCTTGTAGCCGGTGGCTGCACATCCCAAATGCCCTGGTTGTCCCTTTGCTGCCACCCCTAGAGCAGAAAACAGCCCCCCCAGCTGCTGGGTCAAGGCAGGATGAAGCCAAGTCGCTCGGAATCACCTTCACCTTTGTTTCTCCTGCGAAGAGGAGGCCCATGGTACCACCTCCCTTGCCCCCTGAGGCTAAAAGCTGCCACGCTGCTCCAGCCTCTTTAGAATGCCCTAGAGAGGATGTGCAGCAACATGGAAATCAGTTTGGTTGATTCAAGGCCTTTACAAGTGTTTTGCTCTGCTCCAGTGTCTGCACATGAGGATCACACCCATAGGGGATGACAGGAATGCTATTTCACAAGGACTTTTGAAAGAGAGATTCATGCAAAATTGCCTTACAATGCAAAAAATTAAATATTCCACAAGACTTAAAAGATAACCTGGTTCACTTTGTTGGGAACACTTGGTTTCAGTTATTGGAAAAAAAAACTGACAAAATTTTGTCAAAGTTTTTTTGACAAAATATTTCTTTTTTTAAAGAGTGATGTGTTCTAATGGAATTTTATTCTGTCAATGATTGTTTGAGTTGTTAATTTGAGATAATGATAGTAAAATTTTAAAGGTAATCAGGAATTATAAGATACAGAATTTCAAAAGAAAATTCTACAGCAAAAAAACCAAAAACCCAAAAAACCTGAGGCCACCTATTGACAATATTAGGTAGAGAAAAACAAAACCCTAAATTTAGATAATTACATATAAGATCAAGAATTAAATATCTAGGAAATTTAGAGTTAGTGTTATGGGTCTTATTAGATTTTATAGTAAGAACTGTAAAGTCAAAGGTTTTGAAGCCACTTTAATGCTTCTCTACAACAGCAAAAAAAAAAAAAAACTGGAGTGGGGGGAAAAAAGTCTAATTTGTCTTTAAACCCAGTTTAGCCTAAACTGAAAACAAAAGCATTTGGAGAGATTAATGGGTCATCTATTAATTATAAATTTTAAGGATGGCTTTTTTATTTGTCTGATATATTATTTAATACTGCCAATGCACATCTCAACTGACATCTGATGCTTTTTATGTGCAACTGGAGGAGTGGTCCTAAAAATATACTTTTGCTAAAGTGTTTTACTGGTGACAGTGGTAGGAGTCACATAATTTAGGCTGGATCGCAGTAGCATCTTGAGGGCACATGTTTAACCTTACGCTGCACATGCAAGTACAAATTCATGAGGCATATCTTCCTACCAAAGCTGTTGTACAAAGAAATGATCCATTTGCTGTTTCGTGTCCCAAGAGAGCTGCTTTTTCAGGTGTCAGGTGCTGTAGCCAGCTTACAAAATATCCTTGGCACTTTGCAATGTGCTCCACTGAAGAACATTTTTCTAATAACTAGAGTAATGAGGAGGAGAGGACTGTTCAGTTCTGTTTTGTCACGCTGTAATATAATCAAGTTAAGCTGATGCAAAATAAATGATAGAAATAGAACATGTTACTGCAAATAGAACTGCCTAATATAAGTTATACCAACAATTAGTTAGGCTTCGGTGAAAACCAAACATCCCCTAGATATTAGAAAAACATGAAATCACAGCAGTTATTTTTAAAGCATCCAATATGATGAATATTTGGCAGCTTGACTGGTGGCTAGTGGCTTGCGGCACCACGTTGGGCTGCCATCAGACAGGGCTCGGATATGAGATGACCGCAACAACACCACTCAAAATGCCGTGCTGCTGCAGAAAAATTGTGCTAAAAAATGTCACAAGCAGATGCCAAAATGCAGTAAGTGAAAGGAAAGGCTGAACTGTGCCCTAATATGAAAACATCCTTCTTAACTGGCTCCTTGACCTCCTGGATTTGCATGAAGCAAGCCAAGGCATTTTGCCCTCACACAGGTAGCCAACTGCTACCCCAAGTACCCCACAAGTGTATGCCCCAGCAATCAAAATTAGGCATGACGGGATCCAGTCCTGGGGTACAATGATGGACCCAGTTATCAACGTGTAATTTGTAGACTATCAGAGCTCTGTGTAAGGTTAGAAATGAGGAAAAATGATTGCGATGGTACCAGTTCCTCACCTCCAATGCAAAAATAATGCTAAGTCCACTACAGTGTGGAAGAAGATAAAAGCTATAGGTGAACTTTCAATGTCAAGTTATTTTGTATTTCCCTAACAGCACCACTGAGTTATGTGCTTTTGGAGAAAGTTAGGGGTTCTTGGATTTGAAAGTTGGTAAAGTTGCCTGGTTATGGTCCCTTTCCAGCATTGGAAAGTTAAAACTATGAGCATCCACATTTTCAAACACAGGACCTCCAGTGAGACAACTGACCGCCTGCTTCATTCCTGTGTCTATAACCTGTTTTTCAGAATGCCTGTGGAAGATACAGGTGGTCAGAGGTCTGAAAATGCATCTGTTTATTCAGGAGTCCAATCAAAGAACTGATGCTTCACTTCTAAAGCCAAACTTAGAAATTTTGGCTTTGTCATCTTTGAGTTTCAATTTTTGTGTCTGCAAAGGAGAAATGATACCTATCTCTTAGGATTGTTGAGGTGTTCAATTCATGTCTACAATATGTCCTCAGCTTTGGCTGAAATTCCTGGCTTTTTTGCACATGCAAACCTTCATGAGTGAGTCTGTTCCTGGCACCACATTAAACCTTGTTTTACACGGGGTTCTTTCATATACATCAGATTGTTATGGGCACAATGACTGAGTCATGGGTGCTAGTGTGGTAACAATTTAGCATAGTCATTCACACAACATTTCCACACACAGATTTCAAAGGCAGACCGAGAAAAGTTGAGAAGCCAGTTCTTTTAACTTTCTGATTTCTACTCTGTGACTGAAGAGATTAGATTATTGGAAAACATGCTATTAGCACTGGCTTGCAGCCAAAGGGTCTGCTATGCATTCTGCAAGGGGTGCTGTATTCGCTGTAAATTAAGGAAAAGAGCTGGGTAAGTTACTCCAGCAAGGAATGTTCCCCTTGGGAATTGTTCACAGCAAATGACAGCTGTGGTTGGTGAGCAAAGAGCAACAGGGAGAAGAAAAATAACAAAAAAGGTCAGAAATTGCAGGGAAATAAAAGACCCTTTTTCTCTCTACACTGAGCACCAAGTTAACAAGCTTTAATGTTTCTTGATCCCTTTTATGCTACTTTTTGCCTACCCAGACCCAACTGGAAAAAAACAAACCAAACAATTACTGTGTAAGCCCATGCTTAAATTTCTCCCCATTTGAAAAAGCACATCAGCATATGGTTGCCTTCACACGTGTGTTACATAGTCCTTGACTTCAATTAGACTTAAATACCTGATTAAAATTAAGGATGCATTCTTGAATAGAGGCTCTTGTGCTTGGAACAGACACATATCTTCCTGAAGTAGGCAAAAGCCTAACTCTTAACATACTAACTTTGAAAATAGTGCCTTGAACTTCTCAGTCATTAACTATATCAGAGTTTAAATTATTTTTATTTTTTAACTTTTCAATAGTTTTACATAATTTGTCAGGGAAGAAAAAAAAATCAAATATTTTCAACATAACGACCATATTTTTATGGTGTTCCAGGGAGAAAAAACATTATTCTTTTCTCCCTTGTTTTAGAATACTGCAGAGAAAAGCATAGCCATGTGAACTCAAAAGACTTGTGAAACGCTTCTAGCACAACTCTTAAAATTAACGTTCATGCATTTTAAATCACTGCTATTATATCTGGGAGTAAGATTCCTACAGTGCTTGGAGTCAGCAGCTCTGTTTCTTTGTGTCTCAGTGGGAGACCTAACAAAGATGATAATTTCATTGTTTTTTAACATAAAAATGTTCAACTTTTAGATTATTAAATAGTTTTATAAGGGGCTGCTCAATGATATCCTCCTAGGAAGGCAAACAGATTGCTTTGATTTCAGTAAGAATCAAACTGGTGTCCTGTAAAAGGAGAAACCCAGTGTATTCATTAATCTCTAAAGTATCTCTTTTCAGCTTAAATTTACTGATTGCTGTATAATACTTTCCATACCAACATCATACATAACACTCCATATGGAAAAAAGCCAGGACTACAAAGGTGTTCTCACAGAAAATGAGAACGAGGTGTTCAAAGGGAAGATAAGTGAAAAGGAGGCCAAATGACAAAGGAAAATGATTGCAAAGTTTATCATGTACATGGGAAAAAGAGAATAATTATTGCAAACCGATGGGATTTCAACCATCTTTAAAAACCCTGAGAAAATTATAAAATCACATAGCAACAGCAGCAGTAACAGTAAGTCTCCAACTGTGTGTGCAGTTTTGTAGGACCTTTCACTCTGTGGTCCTCAAAGAACTTTATAGCAATCAACCTAGATGAAGCTCCATGACACTAAGCAAATGTTCTAGGGGCCATGTTACCTTTCTCTTAGGTAACTGCAGCAGCTCTTTAACAACACGTCTGGAGAAGAAGGCAATGCACTGCCTGTTTGATGGCTGCTATGACCAGTCTGAACTAAGACATTTGGGGAACCTCCAGGATTGAAAATATTATCCCTACCAACAAATTTGGCTTGTTTGCTGTCAGCCTTCTTCTGCTTTACATTGCAAGGAGGAGGCATAGCCATCCCAATGTCCATGCTGATGCAATAGTCCAGTACTAGGAATTAAGAAGGGTCAGTGCATCACCTCACTGATGTTTTCTTCCTCTGAAGATCTCTAAGCTATGAAGTGTCTTGTTGCTTCATAATGCCTGAGAGATGCAGGTGACAGGTAGGGCACAGCAATAAAGGAAACTGGCACTGGGATGTCTTCGTGGACTTCACTTCCATCAGAATCACAGTTTCTTAGTCACAACATAGGGATAGCATTGCGTTAGACCCTGCCCCAGTTCTCCTGTTAGGACTTTGTATGCAAAGAACAGGCACATGAAAGTTTACCACCAAAGGTCTTTCACTGGCATAGAACAGGGCTGAGCTCAGATATGCTAAAGCCTCAGTTATGCCTGCTCTTAGAGATAAAAAAAGCCTAGTAAAATATGCATATAGCTCCATGGAGTGTTTTCTTCAAAACCAGCCTTTTCTCAGGAACACTCCAAAACAGCACTTCTTTCTCTAGGCAGAAAAAAAAAAAATAAAGGCAGTCTGTAATAAAGCATTGTCCCTAAAATATCTACACTATAAAGCTATCTGCTACTGGAAGTAGATATACCAATGCAGTAAGTAAAGAGATCAGTGGTTGGAGAAAGGTATCAGTGAGATTCAGCTGCACTAATTAAGACAAAATCCAGAAAGCCTTGGTAGTTAGAATCATTGCAACAGTCTCAGGGAGGCAGTATAAAATCTCAGATGCATGTATGTTTCAAATAAGAGGTCAAACATCTTTCTAAAAGCATGCCGTAGTTTACCCATAAATTATTGTGCCTGAGAAAGGAACCATTGAGAGGGTCCAACAGTTTTTGCTGGGCACCTTCAGACACCCCTTGCTGCTGTACGCCTGGCTAGGGGTTGCACATGCTGGCAAGCCAACCATTTGTTAGCATTTTGCCTTAAGATAACATCAGTAATATCACCATTTTCTTACTCACAGTGAGTTGTGTTATGCTCATCAATCTGATTCTGATGACACAAAATAAAAAAAAAAGGATGAAATAATTGTGGATAAAAGTAAATAAAATGCCATATTTCTAGCATAAGGTGATGATCCTGTATTTTCTTTGTGATCTGAGAACTACTTGTTTCACAGGAGTTTCAGAAATAAAATAAACTTCAATTTCCTTAAAACAAACTCCACATTGTTGCCTTATGAAGAAAATTGGACTTTTATGTCTGGTAAGCTTTCAATGTAGCATATCTTCTGGATGAGGCATGAGTGTAAGCAAACAGATGGTAGGAGACTTGCTGATTTTACCATTATATATTTGTGCAGAATGGAGAAGGGGAGAATATCAAGAAAGTATCCTTTTGATTTCACGCAATTTCCTCTTGTTGTGTTTTAGCCACTTGTCTAAGTTTAACATTCATATGAAATTACTGACAAAACAAAAGAAAATAAACAGTACCTTTTCATTCTTTTAGCCTAAAATTATATATCTAAATTTCATCAAAAGTATGGTCTCTTCCTCAGTTTGTTTGTTCTTTATATCAGAGAAAATTAAGAAAGCACTAGTAAGTTAGTATTTTAAAGACGACATAAAAATGGAATGTTGTTTCATGTAAAAAACAGAGTAAAAGGAAGTAATACTCTTCCTCTTTCAAAATGTTGAAGGAATAACAAGCCTAACTGTGCACTGGTCCTGTCTTTTATGAACTTTGGCATATATTCCACTTTCCTCAAACTAGCATCTTGGAGGAGTGTTTATGGTGCTGTCTTATACAGAACTTGGAGACACCAATACCCTAAAGAGCATATTCCTTCAGCCAGTATGGGTGTGAACAAAAGAAGAAAAGTTACCTTTATTATAGCCTCCCTTTTTATACTTTTCTTTCATCGCCATTACACTCTGATTCGTGCTCTGAAAGCTGTAATCCCTCCTCTCTGAAAGGGATCCCCTGCTCCTGCTGTCCCCGGGATACGTATTCACATTTGGGCTAGGTGGCTGTAAAGTACTTCTACTCTCAATCAGCAGTTTCACACTCAAATTTCATGTACTTAAGCTGCAACAGACCTTACGGCCATGGAACAGCAAATTTTGAGAAATAATTGTTCTCATGGTGGTCAAAAAAGTTGTAAAGTAAGCGGAAACTGCCCAAGCATCACAAACTTGAGGCAATCCCCCTAAAATGATGCAGAGCTAAAGTATCTGCTGCCTTTGAACATCCAAGCATGGCTCTAGTTGTCCAGGTTGCCTTTATTTATTTCTTCAGTAAAAGACTAAACTCATGTATAGAAAACGGTGACTAATTTTGAAGGTCAGATATAACTGCAAAACTGAAGCAAAAAAGATGAACACAGATTGATGTCTAGAACGGACTGGAGACTATCCAGACATTTTATTTAAGGTAAGGGAACAAGAAAGGAGAAGGAGACTGCTAGCTTCAAAAATTAGATATGATGCTAAGAGGACTGCTTACATATATTATTTGTGAGTACCAGACATTACCACCCCCAAGGAAAGTATCATAAATGGCCTGGATAAGCCCCAGGCCTATTTCTTGCAGTACCTAACCTGTTTAAGATGAACACTGGAGCCAAGACTTGTGATCCAATTTTTACCCCTTCTGTCTTGAAACCAGCACACTACTCTCTGCTAATTGACAATAAATAATGTAATTAAAATTTTGAAAATCTATATCACCAACCTTTGTTCCGATAACCCTGAGAGTAGCTCAGTCTCTTAGGGCATGGTGCTAACAACACCAAGGTTGTGTGTTTGATTCCTGCACAGGCCATTCAATGGCCTCAATGATCCTTGTGGGTTCCTTCCAACTCAGAATATTCTGTGATTCTATGATAGAAAATTCTGCATGTGCATAGGCGTATATGTGCCATTCACTGTGTTCCTAGAACACCATTTATTTTTTAAGCAAAGAAATTGGCTAACACGTAGATATGTTTATACATCTTTGTTCATCTCAGTTTGTTTTAAATGTGACATTTTTTGTTCTCAAAATTATATCCACTGGAAAGTGACTCCTGCCAGCATTACTTCCTAAGTAGCTCATCATCAGCCCCAGGACATTGTTAGTGACCATTCTTTCCCTGATACTAATACCACACAGCACAGGAAACATTTAAGATACTGTAAAAACAGGACAGTTTTGGAATACCATAAAAGATAAAAATCCACCAGAGCAATTGTGGTTGTGTTCTCCTCTATAACACATGGAGACTCTTGATACATTTTGTAGGTGAGAGGGGGCTTGGTGGTTTGTGTTTTGTTTGCTAGGGGTTTTTTTGAGGTGAGGGGGGTAGGATTTATATTTTTGGGGCAGATCAGAGAAAGGCAAATACATCCAAACTGGGACTCAATACTTCTGCAGGCTGATACAGGTCATTTAAAATACATTGGTCAGGGTAACACACTCTACCTGTTGCTGTCTGGAAGATTTGCAAGCATGCTACACACACTACAGAATGCTGTCTCTGTGCTGATATTTATAATGATAACACACTGATGCTCCAATTACACTGTGTTCTGGCTGCTGCCTTCTGTCTTGCCCTTTCTTACAAGCAGCCTAGAGGCAGAACTTTCATATGCATTTGTAAAGCGTCTATTGCTGCAAACATTAATAAGAGCTATCACTTAGGAGCAGTTACTTACACTTTGTTTAATCTCTAATGGATTCTTCTAAATATTTATAGTATAACAGTTGTCAGACCAAATGCTGGACATTACTGGCAATTTTCCAGCAGCAAATAAGGAATAAAAGGAAGAAGAGAAAGAAAAAAGAGAAGAGAGAAAAGGGAAGGGAAGGGAAGGGAAGGGAAGGGAAACCTACTTGTTGCATTTTTCTGTGGGGTTTTAGAAAGTCAGGTTCTGCATCCTCTAAGTTGGTGGCACTGAGCAAGAACGGTCCCAAGGATCTGGCAACCTTAGCATCAAGTTGTGCTTCAGTCATGTAAAACTGCCTCTATTCATGTTTATCTTGAGGGAAATGACTGTTTGACTGTTTGCTTTACAGACCCTGAAGTAAATAAACTGTATGAAAGGCCAGTGGCTGCTGCAAGAGGTGGAGGAGATCCAAATTATTTGGGAGTGTCAGCACAGAGCCTGCTGCTGCTTTGGGGCAGGCTCTTGGCTGTTAGATCTGGAGCATGCAGTACTTGCCTGTTGTTGTGGCTCCCCAGCACAAGCTGGTACAAACTTTAAAATAAATAAAGCTAATCCCATGAGGCTGAAAGAAAGCTTTTTCTGAGCTTCATCTTCTCAGCCTCTGAAGTTGCATTTACTCTGATGAGAAAAAGGTGTGTGTGAATGAGGTGTGGAGGAGGAACAGCAAGATGGGCAGTGGATGGGCAGCAGCAAGAGCCTGTGGATCCTGGAAAGGATCCATGTGCCAGCAGCAGCTGACTGGCAGATCACCCATCAGGCTGTCCAGCTGTGTCCAACAAGTGGGGCCTTGGGCAGGCAGGAGGAAGGGATAGTGGCTGCATCACTGCTTTACACCTGGCAGGAGTGCTCGTGCATTGGAGGGGGACCTGAGACAGGAGGCACTTGTGTGCTTCACTATTCCCCACTGTGACACAGCAGGTCTGTGCTTACACAAAAAGGCTTCAAGAATCGTTGTGTTTCTTTGGAAAAATTTCCATTGACTTGAAAATGAGAGCCTTACCTGAATAAAGATCTATGAATTTATCCAGATATAGAAGTTTTCAGTAGGATTTGCTATTATAAGGGCCTGTCCTAATTTTAAGACGTGTGTGTGTGTGTGTGAATGTGTATGTGTATGAATGCATGTGCAAGGCGGAGAGAACTCTCACTGCCTACAACTGTTCTGCCAAGATAAACTTTGGAGCATTTTATAAATTAACTCTGCTCTGTGTGTTTATTTTTCTTTTGGAGATTCTAAAAAGAGACTGTTCAACCCATCTTATTCGGAGCAGCATATTTTTAAAGAGAAAAATAAGTTCCTACTCTGCACTGGAAAGTATTTGCTATTTTCAGTGAAAAATATTCTTTCCTTCTGACCTGGCATATTAGATAAGATTTATACTTCTAACCTGACATTAGGTAGTTAAGATTTATTCTTCTATATTAACTTTACTGAGCTTGCAAGCTATTCATTTACAGCATAGGGAATATATTTATGGCAGAAGCAAAGAAAGTTCACTACAAAGTAGTAAAATACGTTATTAGGAGTGTCCTGTAGACTGATGAAAATTTTGAGTACCATTGCAGCTGGCTCCCTTCTGGCTCTTTTTTCCTTCTTTGTTATTTCAACTTTAAAACTTGAATTTTACGTCAGTTTCAATGGCAAATAACTTAAAAGAGTCCAGATGATTCCAATATATCTACATATATGTACATACATTTATGCTGTGATTGAGAGGTGCGAGGAAGGGGATAACAAGTGACTTGAATTTTCTCCATGTTTTTCTGGCAATGACCCAGGCATAAGTAACGTTGGACCTCACTTTCCTGCCAATATAAATCAGGAGGAACTCCACTGAGGTATGAGGCTGATGTGTGAGTGAGAGCTGAATCAGATCTAGAGCTTTTCTCTATCCAAAGGTGTGGACCTGGGCAATCTGTTAATGTCCAATTGACTTAAAGAAGGGAACCGCAGACTACGATGGAAACCTGGAAGCACTTCAAGCCTTTATAGACAGAAAGTTGGAAAGTTAGGGGCCTCCTATTGAAATCAGTGACAAAACCTCCCATTGACTTCAATAAGAAAAGTATCAGGCCCTAGAAATGGCTGGGAGCCAGAGAACTGGATGGCTTAAGAAATAGGTAATAGAAGCTGATGACTTTCACCAATAAATCATCAATACAAACCTGGCTGTGCTTGGTTTAGACTCAAAATTGCTTTCATCTGATGTTTGTTTGAAACTGTCACATTGTAAAACCTTCAAGAAGAACTGTCAGTTGTGATAGTTGTCTCAACACCAGGCCAATGGCAGGACAAGGTGGGGCACCTCCTCTGTCCCCACATCATCCAAGGGAATCCATCTTAAAGGGAGATGGCCTGCCTATAGAGACAGCAGCGCTTGCACTCTGCTGTGAACCAGAGCTTTTCTGTTTCAGAAACTGTCAGACTAACTCTGTAAATCCACTTAGACTGAATATATTGTGGGAGGGGAGTTATGGCTCCACAGCAAGCCAAGAGGAGGAGTAGATATTTCCATTTGTGGACATTATTCAACTGCTGTCACAAGAGAGAATAGAGATGTGCAGAAGTTTGAGGAATTAAATGTGTTGGAGAAAGGACTTGGCATAGGGAAAGTTGGGACCATCAGGCATTACAAAAGCTGGGAACTGCTTATAGAGTGCAGTGAGCAGAACTGCACATTGCAGTTCAGCTGTTGAACTCTGTTGCCCATCCTGTCTGCAACAATGCATTGCTCTCCAGCTGAGGAGGAGGATTTTGTAAGTTGTACTAAATTGAGGCCAGTTGCCCTGCCATCCATCTTGACACTTCCTGATAAAGTTGTGGGGAAATGCGTAAGATTCTGGAGGGGGCTTTCCTCCCCTCTCAGTATTTTTGCAAACTGCACTTTTTCTGCTCGTCCCTGAAGGAGAGAGCAGTAGACAAACTGGGTGAATAATTTGGTGTCTGTGCTTGGTCAAACAGCCATAGCCATGTTTGATGTCAGCGGACACATTCAGAATAGTTCACCACTTTACAAACTCCACACTTCATATTCTTGTATTTGATAAACCTCAGGGCTACATATTCTATTACACTATATAAACCTTTCCATCCTTCCTTATATCTTACATAGGCTCCAAGGATTCACATATTTTTGTATATGCAAAGATTCATAGCTTGTTTTTACCATCTGTCTCTGTAAATCAAAGAAGCTGTTCACTGCTTCTCTTCTCTCACCAAGAAACCCACTGCTATCATCAAGTCATCACGCTACAGCTCAAGGATGTTCTTTCTCTTTACACTATTTCTCCTCAAAACCCTGGGTTCAGCACTGTAAGTTGCAATAACTTGTGGCTTGGCATCAAAAGGTAAAAGTATACTGAGGAAGAAACTTGCCTGTAGGTACGAATGGGGGAGGGAGGGAGAATGAACACTAAGGGCATGTTTCTTTGGGGTGACACTAAGGAAGAACAGGAATTGTTAAGAGTATAAAAAAATAAAAAATCAATTTGACAATGGACGCTATCATATATGTGATATGTTGGTTATATGTGGACTACCATATGTTTGGTATATGATCACATGTGAATTCTGGTGTGTCTGCTCTCATTCAATACATTCATCTGGTAGTTCTTATTTCCAGCAGGCTTGGGTTGGGTTCAGGCATTATATGGATCATGAAGAGGACATAGAACATGCCTGTATTAACTCAGGCAGGCTAGTAGAGCTGATCTAGGCTTCTTAACCCCTTTACCACTTCAAACTTCAGAAAAGGCAAGATTTTAGGTCTATTCCTGTGCTTGTGTAGTTAGTCTAGTTTGGCATATGTTCAATACCTGTAGGAAGAGAGGGAAGGGAGAAGGAACTGAGCAGATGGTACAGTTGGAAAAACCTCATGAGTGTACAGTGCTGGTCAGGGTGAGTAAGTATCGCATGGGGAAAGCAGTAAAAGGATGCATTCTACACTTTTAAGTGTCAAATTGTAGCTGTTCTTGGACAAAAGACAGTGGAATGTTCTGGTGCCCTTTACCAGCACCTCACAAAGAGAATTGCAGATTGCATTTCTGCTCCTTTTCGTGGTGATTGGGAACAAAAATCCCCCACCTATCATGTTTTTTTAATAGCCTGTATAAACATTTAGGCTAGATTCTGAGCACATGCAAATTTTTTGCTGGCAGGGCTCTGTGAGTTATTTGCTTCCTGACACGAGTTGTTACTAGAAGCAGAATCAGTCCCTTAACCTTCATGACATGTTTATTCCTAAATCATCTCCCATTAAAAGCAATGCAGAGTCCCTAACTGGAAACCTCGGGTTAGTATGCCATGTGCCTTATGATCATGACATTTCTGTTTGCTGATAAAAGAGAGGAATATTGTCTCTTTGCTGTTCCTTCAGCACATGTGCAGATGTAGGTACAGAAATGTACCTATATGCACTCTCAGTGCCCAGGAACATCAGCAGCAATGTTGCTGGGTTGTCACAGGGACAAGAAAGGACTCTTTTTCACTAGCACCACCAATTTTCCTGGCCCAGGGCACAGCTTATGGAACATCGCTTTTCTTGTCAGTGGCTGAATAAAATTTCCAGCCTAGTGATACAGGTCACATGAAAAGCCAAAAAGTATTCATAACCAAAAAGGAAAGGGTCAATATAAGTTTCTGATGCAGTTTTAAATATGCCAGGCTCATCAAAAAGAGGAAAAGTCCCCTACCAGGCTTCCCATGCATTTTTTTTTGTTGTTGCTTGATTTAGGATTTGGTTTAACCCACAAAAACCTAATTATTTTGTTTTCCAAACAGACAGTAAGAACGGTGGGAGGAGATGGAGTTTTCAGATTAACCAAAGGACTTTTTGTGGTTTCAAACAAAACATCTATCTAAGGTTATCAGTATCCATTTTACCTATATTTTAAGTGAAAATACTTTAAGAATACATCAAAATCTTTAATTCTTTATTGTGTCTATGTGAATTTTTGTGCATGCATGTGAATGTGTATATACAGATACAGATATTAACATGAAGGGGAGAAGATGGAGATGATAATGTATGAGCATTTATATTTTTATTTTTAATTTCGTTATTTCTAATTTTTCTATTCTGTAAATATTATCAAAATTTCCATCAAAATTATTAATTTTGTCAATATATTGTGGAAAGTTTTTAACATCACCCTGTACCTTTTTTGTGAGTTTGTGGTTTTCTGACAGCTTTTTCAACTGTTACACATGCAGATGATCAAAAAGGTCTTTATAGCAGATCGTGGCCATAGACTGTGTAAAGGAGTTTTTTTCAATGCTAGGACTACAGCTGTAGCATCAAGGGGTTCCAGGGAATGAACTGCATAAGCCAAAGAAGGTTTACATAGGAGTCAAGGAGTATGAGGGGGGAAGATTCTACGTCTGAATAAGCTCTCTTATATGCAGTACTGTAATTTCTGTGGCTGATGTCTTTTGAACAAGATGTGTCCAAGGTCTCTGCATGCTTCCAGATGAAAAACACAGGCCCTTTTTCGTGTTCCCAGCAGTAACCACAGTCAGTCATGGAACCAGACTGGAAGGCTGAACCAGCAAGTTCCATAGATGAATAATTTATTTTTCAAGAAATTATGGAAGGCTTCAAAAAGGATTATGAATTGACTTTCATAATGCTCGGTGGTCTTTTAGTGGTAGCTATGGTTAGAATCCTCCTCTCTTACATAATTACGGAAGCATGGAAATGCAGGAGAAGACTACTCTTTTGATTATTTTATCTGGACTCAGGTGTGATTTATACTGAGGGAGGAATTCTCTGCTCACTGGTCAGCTGGAAATGACGTGATTTCAGAAAGAGGTGAATGGGCTGGGTGATAGCAGCCCATCATTATCAGTACCCCCAATCAGGGTGCAGTTCATAGCCTTCTTTGTGGCCAGTCAAATCCTGGCAAGGAGTAGGAAGATCCCTCTGCTCTGGTCACTCCCCACCCAGCACTTCTATCTTCCGTAAAGCTTGGGAAGACTTGTGTTCATCACAGTATCCTGGCACACTACACAGATAACTTATAAATGAATGCCTATTTGAAACCTCCTCCATAATTTTCATGTTCATGGAGTGATTAAGCTCAGTTGGACCTCCAAGAGACCACACAACCATAATATATGTCACCGCTTGTTAGACTATTTCCTCAAATATACTGAGTTAGCAATGTGACAGTTTATTTGTACTAAGACATACTTTTGAAAAAAGCTGGGCTTTAAAGCAGGATTAGTATCTTAGTTAATTACTCAGATGAAAGATCATGGTACCCAGTCATGGAAGAGAGTAAGCATTTTCAAGTCGTATTGAATTTTTAGGTTGTTAGTAGAAATAAATGATGTCAAAAGAGAAAAAGGAAATAATTTTGTCCACAATCTGTCCAGCAGAACTTCCTTTTATGTTTACCTGTTCCTCAATATCCCTTTGGTCTTTTCTTCAGAAATATTATATGACCTAAGCAGCCATGGAGGGATGCTCTTGCTGACATTTGCTTGAAACTGAATCCTGCTGACAAATTCTTACACCATTGAAGCTTCCTCTCAATGAGTAGCTTAAATAGCACATTTAAATAGTTTCATTCCTAAAGTCAGGGCCATGATCTTGAAAATACTTGTCTAGGAAGTAGCACAAGTTATAAATTCTACACTCTCATACAGAATTCTACTTTCCCTTTTAATACACCCTCAACTCTGAAACTTGTTAATTGCCCAACTCTTCATAAAACATAAACAAAAATGACAAATATGTGACAGTTTTGGACTGCAAAACAGAAACTGCTGTGGTGTTGGTTTTTTTGGTTTGGTTTGGTTTTTTGGGTTTTTTTGCAAAATACAAAACTATGTCATTTATTTACCTTCCCTGCCTTCAGGATCTTGTCCATTAGATTTTATGACATCTGAAGCCATCGCGCCCAGTACAAGGAGGTCTCATCTTAGCTGATTATTTTTAGTTCTTTGTTATACTAAGACTTTCTGGAATCTTCATCCATCTCCATGTGTTTGCGAAATATATGCACTTAACATCCTCTGACTCCCATGTTAAATAAATAGCCTTTGCTCACACTTGTCTCTGTTTTGGAGGGCTAGTTCTTCACTTGTCAATGTAACATCAACTAAAATAACACCAGCACTCAGTGGCATAGAAAAAAGTGAAATTAATTATGAACATTCTAGGAAAGGAAACAAGGTTATGAAACACTTGCCGACACTGGTGTTTGTAATCTTCATGAATAAGCAATGCAATAACGCTGGGCAAGTGTGTGGGGGAGGCACACTCTGGAGAAACTGGCTGTTTTCCCCTCTCTGACCAGTTGAGCTGTTATGATAAAAAATGTTGTTGCTAAAGAAACCTGTAATAAATCCTGTTGGGAGTATTGCATGTGCTGATAACATACATAAACTTTGTAAACATATTAAAGTGTCAGGTTTTAGTAGCTCTGGTTCTTGCGGATGTTCATAAAAGTTAGTTGAGAAATGCAATGGAAATCTTGTTTCACCAGCTGGTTGTTGCTACGTTTCTGGTTCATGGGAGAACTTTGTCTTCCTTCCCCTTGAGACAGAGCCTCACTCTGTAGGGAAAGTGAGAAAAAAGATCTCGAGCCCTACCTTAGCTTAACTTCCCACCAGAACACTATTACCAGTGAAGCTGTGCACCTAGTGAGTTATTTGGAGAGAAGTGGGATGGATGAGCTGATACTTAGTAAGGGATTTATGCTGTTCTGAACATCCCTGCTTTGTGTCGTGATGCCCTCCATTGATGCCTCCATCAAAGTACAGATGGCAGCCCTGAGGAAGATATTTCAGTTGCCTTTCAGTAGGTGAGAAGAATTGGGTGTCTCCAAGAGAGACTGACAAAAAGCAGCACACCAAACAAGGGATTCTCAGCTTAGTCTGAAATGCTGAGGTCAGAAGCTGTATTAGATACCGGATGTCCAGGGGTTTTAGGTGTCCTGGCACTACTATCCAGCCCTGCAAAGCAATATGCTCTTTAACAAAATAAAGAAGACTTCACTCTTTCTGTTTGAAACACACCAAGAAGGGAGCAGCAGCTTTGCTGCCCTTATTTATCCAAAAGCTTAGCAACTAAAATATTTGGCCAGGAATTGAAAATCTAATCAAAATGAATTCTTATATATAACATGACCCTACCCTATCTGTATTGATCTACTCTAATAAACTGACTTTTTAGCTCCTGACATTGCATGTAATCTCAGGTCATTTGTTCATTTGCACAATTTTAGTGTGCACAGAGGCAAGGGCTCAGGGGTCGGGTATGGAAGCAGAGATGCAACTGACTATATTCCAATGTCAGTAAGCAATCATCTGCAATATCAGGTGCTCCCTATGGAGGAAGTTTGTATTGTTATTATTTGTCATGATTTATTTATTGCATTTTTTTTTTACATAGGGTTTTTTTAAGAGAAAATCTTGAAACCTCTGTGTGAAGGGACCTGAGCTCAGAAGCCTCCGGTGCCAGGTGGACATTCAATGCCAGTAAGCTGAAACTTCAAGTTAGAAATTACAAAATATCTGAAAAATGTCCTTGTGTCATGGGTGAAGTAGCAATCAAACAGGACTTTAAAAGTGAGTGCCTCACCATAGGCACCTATGTCCTGTTCTTGGATATGAGCCTTGCTGTGTTTGCCCTCATACCTTACAGGAAGCTGCAGGAATCACACAATGTTGCTATTCCAACATCTGTCAGTGACCTCCTGGTTTATTTTACAGTGCCCTAAAATCTTCTTTACCCTGCAGGAAATATCAAACCGAAATCCCATCTAGAAACTTTCAATTTTAAGCATGGAGCATGTCAGGATGTAAAACTGGCAAACATTAAGAAGCTTGAAATTATAAAGTTCATAGCAGCACTAGCAAAACTTGGTGTAGACCTGTGGTTGGGAGTTTTATTTTCATTTGAAAGTTTTACTAAAAGCATTCCTTTATGTACTTCCCCCTAATTGCCGTGTTGTGTGAAGCCAAAGTGTCAGTGCAAGGCCAGGGTGCTGTTTGGGTCCAGCTTGGTGCCTTTGCCACAGCCAAAGGCTCTCGCGGTTCAGCTCTGGTCCCCATAGCTGAGTTCTTCCCTGGTAACACTGGAGCGAGATACATTTTGTGGCTCCTTTGCTTCAGTGGGTGCTATTTTTGATCACAGGAGTAAATAACACTACCATTTTAAAATGCAAAGTCGATAGCTCATAATCTAGAAATTGAAACACATGAAAATGTCTATTAGTCAGCTATCGTACAACCGTAGTACCATCTTTCCTTCTTTATAAGTAGCGTTGCTCATAGCACTGCTCTGTGCTAGCAACAAAAATAGAGTTAAAGTACTCATTAATAAAATCTGTTGGATTTTATTGTAACAAAGCATCCAGTTGTAATCATTCTGCCATCACCAGAAATTCAGTTACTCAATTACTTATAAAAAAAGTTGTAGCTGTTGTCATTTTACCTTTTT